>JANHJO010001872.1:57957-73862 GCA_032468235.1 Pseudoxyrhopus heterurus | reverse complement strand
CTTAAAAATAGTGGAGTTGCCATGTGTGTGTATGTTCCAGCATAACTCTGGAACGCCTCGAGCAATTTCAACCAAACCTGGTACACAGATGACTTACCCTCTGGAAACAAATACTGTGGGGGTAAGACACCCCTAATCCCCATTGGGGGGGTTGCCTTAAAAATAGTGGACTTGCCATGGTAACGGCTTCACAGTACTCCACAAGGGAGCACCCTCTGACTTGCAACGCTGTGCAAGAGAGCAGCGTGAGGTCTGACTAAAGAATAAGAGACATAGAGCTACTACATCTAGAGCTTCCCTGACAGTACAACAACGTGAGTCCCAACTACAGGATTTTCCTGTCTAATACAGGATTGGGATAAATAAATACCCGGGCAACGCCGGTTATTGGCTAGTAATAAATAAAGTCAGGTAAGACACTCCAAAATATTTAAATGACAGGAAAATAGAGACCTTGCAGCACTGAGCATGTGAGACCTAGTTCTGTAATGTAAATTCAAACAGAGCCTAATATCAGGCTCATTCAAAGGCAAGAAGTTCAGAGAAGCTCAAGATGAAGTCCTACTAACAATCAAGGACAAAAAGAAAGCATTGTCCCAATCAATAAAAAGAAATTAAGACAGCAAATGTCATGCTATATCTCCCATTCTTTTCATCTTTACCACACTTGTCTTATATCCTTAAACCAGACAGGACAAAGATTGTTCTGAGGAGTCAGAAACCCTCTAACAAATCACCCCAGACTCAATTTCAGTCTAGAAGATGTTACCAACAAAAAGAGAAATACTAGCAACAGCGACCCATCTCAACTTTGAGGTAAATGGGAGACTAATGAAATTTGTTCTCTTATGAATACATAAAACTTCTACCATACAGCTGTATCACAGATTTCCTCAGCCCTCAATCTGGGTTTACTTCATTCCATCCACAGGTCACTCAAGGCAACAAAAATCACCTGGTTCTAAAGGCTATCTATCACCTTTTCAACATACTGAGCAGATCCCACTAAGTAATCCTAGTATGAATCAAGCCTACAGCAACTGACATAGAAAGGGACGTTCCTAATAGCTATGACCTCCCTTTTTTACAACCTCTACCACTAGATGGATATTATAGTTGGGGACATTTTGTGCCTTGACCCAATTTCATAACTAAGATGAATTCAGCCTTTCACTAGAGCCAGCAAGTGAACTTACCTTCCTTTTATCCAGTTCCAAGTCCCAATTAGAGATGGGACTGGCACAAATCAGACATCAGATGAGCCATCAAGATCTTCCTGAGTAGAACATAGGAATTCAACATCTCAGCCTCCTTCTGACAGCCCTACCAGCTGGGGAGGAGACTTTCAGTAAATTAGTCTGTGAAACGCAGAATAATAGGAATTGTAGCTTGTTCTCCTAGACGTGCAGCTACTTCAATCAACCTCCGTATTAATTTCCCTAGGAGACCCCTGTGGAGTGTAGAACATGGTATTCCACAATTTATTATGTTTTTAACCCACCAAAATTATGCAACTCTTGGCATTCTTTATAATGTATTATAATCTTAATTCTTAGGCCTTAGCCAAAGTCTCCTTCAACCAGAGGGCAGAACACAGTTCCTAGCAAACAATAAGTTCCTCCAGATCTAACATCTACACTTAGGAAGTCCTAGAGATGTCAGCTGGGCTCTTAGGGTCTAGAAGCAAATTTACTCATTTTCTGTATGGTAAATGGGTTTTATAATCATATTTTATAATTAGTTATTTGTGAAAATCTCCATCATATACTTTCAAAATCCCAAACATAACCCTTAGATCTTGTTATTTTATGCCCATTTCTCAAATTTCTACTAAAGAAAATAGTTATTACAGAACATAAACTCATACTGAATATCACTGAATATCATCCTGCTAGGATAGACCATGTACCCGATAATTTGTTTTGTTACCGTCAAATGATATGGAACTGACCACTGACTAATACAAATATTTCAAAAGGAGTTTCCCCTCTCCCCTCATGTAATACTGTTGTTAATAATGTTAATAATTATGTTTTAGGACTCAAGCTGAGAAGTCAATAGTATGCTTTAATTTCGTCCTACCATAATGATTACTTTTAGGGAACAGGGAGATTCAAAATAATGTTTGACTTGGGATAATTAATGAATACACTGAATTGTTTGAATGTATTTTGTATTTGTTTAACCAGGGGCATTATTGCAGCTATGATAGGACTTGTGCTCCTTCAGATATATTATCACTCACTTGCAAGAAGCAGCAGGGCCTAACAGGAGTTGTATTCCACAATCCTACAGATCCTCTAGCTTAGCCATAAGTTAAAGGGGAAAGAAACAAGTGATTTCTAATTTATGGCAAAACATTTCTCTAAGTAAACTGCTTTAATACCAAACTGGACAAATCTACATACAAATGAATACAAAGACATGGCACCATTAAAAGTAGAAAGAGAGAGATATGAGGGCCCATCAAGTGAAGAATGTATCATGGAGAAATGAAAATTGTGAAAAACAGAGTTCTTCCTAATGCTTTCTATTATCGATGGAGAAATAGCTTATACTCATCTGAAGAAAATGGGAAATGTGTTCAAAGCTTACTATATGATAGGCAAAAATGGAGGTTAAGGCAAGGGATAAAAGCACCTCCCTTTTTTTTATTTCTTGGTGTCTCCCCTCATCTCTCTTTTGGAGCTCCAAGCCCCTTAGTTAACTAGCCGTTTTCTCTGGCAGCTTCCCAGCTTGCCTCAGTTGGAATAATCACACTAAAAGCAACATGCCTTTTCTTGAACATCTTGAGATAATGAACAGTGTTTCCTGAAAAAATGGTCAAGTTATTAGGGTTTCTTTGAGCACATGATAAACTACAATCATTGTTCCAGATGGCATGATTCAGCAGCTAAACTGCCACCAATACAGGTTTCATGCTTTTCCCTCAATATAATAACCAAACTTTTTTATGGGAGTTTCAGATTTTCCTTCCTTCCCTCCCTGCTATGAACACAAACCCTTTCCTGATTATGGGCAAAGTTGTTCAATATCTGTAGAAGACAATTCATCCTGGTAATACTTGTCAATACGAACATTTAAATAGGGAAGGAGCTTGACCTACATGGTTTTAACATCAGTTGGATTATCATTCATTTGACTACTATGCTCTTATTTTGCCCTCTTATCTACTTTTGTAATGGCAACGTTTTCACACTGTAAAAGCCTTTCATTACAAGGGACAGCACACTATAGGTTTATCTATTTTGCATCACAGCCATAATGTCTACCAATATCTCACAGCTGCAATAATAAATAAGCAACTACAAACATAGCTATTACATTATGTCTCCTTTGATAAGGTAACTCCAACTTGCATTCCGGAGGATCAGGAATTTTAATAAAAACCATTAATTCTGTCATTTTGGTAAACATATTCTCTCTCGGATAACATGATTTCTGCCACTTCTGAATCATATGACCAGTATGCAGTATGCATGTGAAATACCATGTTGAGAACTTACATATTCAAGTAGTGTTTGACAGAAGAACACGGAGACAATCATTTTGGCCAGGCATCTAGATATCCTTCCTAGCTTCCTTTATTGCTATTATGCTTATGGTCTCATTTCAATTTTTTTTAAAAAAAAACAAACAATCAAAATCATTTAAACTACAGAAGAAAATAGAATGAGCGTAAACATACACATATATTACGTCTAGAAGATTTTCAATACTTTAAAAAAATGTTCCCTTTCGATACCTGTGGGACAAATTTTTAAAACCATTTTCATGAATGTGCAATTCGAAAGATACAAAAAAAGTCCTCATGGCCTAAATGATTACATTTCATAATTTTCCCTGCTGCTATTGAAAATTAAAGAGAGAATTACATTTTTGCTATGTCTGGAGAACACTGGGTAGATTGACTGTCTTCATTCCAATGTTTAATTCTACTTGAACATACAGCATTTTCATTTGTAAATCAACTACTCTGAAGAGACAGAGAGAAACAAAGGGAGAGATCATGACCTGTACAGTAGAACCAGCTAAATAGACATCTTTAATCTCATAACATGATGAAATCATTATAGATTACAGATCATTTGCTAAGTGAGTATGCATGCAGTCTTCTTTGAAATCGTCACCAGCAGAGAAGCACCGGATATGCCTCACACTCTTTATCAACGGGTCTTGCTGTCCTACTTTTTACAGCAGACTCTGGACTGTCAATCAGCTTGCCTGGCATCAATGATTCAGTTCATGTGACAGCATTTCACCTCCTGGCCTCCCATCACCATCAATAACCACCCTCCCAAACCCCTAAATCTAGCTCACAAGAGGAGCTGCTGCAGCCTCCTTTCAGCCGCAGGAGATCACAGTGAAACGTTTGGAGATGCATGACATGTTGTGGAGGACAATACCGAGAAGAAAAACTAGGACACAGGCCACCAGGATGACAGTGCAAACCCCTGACCAGGTGGAGCTTTTCACAATGCCCCTCTGGTCTTGCTCCTCATCTCCTGTAACCTGCGGCATCCCAGCCTGCAATGGCTGTTGCTCAGCTGGGATTGTGACTACAGTGAGAGACTTCTGTTGGCTGCTTGGCAAGAGACGACAGCCAATATCTCCAGGCAATAGAGACCTCTCTTTGGAGATGGGCAAGGGCAACATGTAACACCCATTGCTAGGAAGTTTGATGAAGACTGGAGTGTGCTCTGAAGTGTGGGGTATTGCAATCACGGCAACGACCTCCGGATCATCTGGCAACTGGGAGACAGAGAACCCAGGTGGGAGTTTAGTGATACCTCGGCACCATGGACACCTCAAGTCCTTCTGGCTGGTCCTCATCTGCTGAAGGCAAACAGAGCAACAAGTATGCTTACAGTCCAGTAACTTGGGTCTCCTCCGTGGGCTGTAGTAGTTGAAACAAATCTGACACTCCAGCAGAATGTCCTGGGACAGATTCTCCATGGTTGCCCAACTATTGAAAAGCAAGAGATATCACGCTGACTTGCAGTCCAGTTGAAAGCCCAGTGCCCAGAGCTTTTCTTGTCCTCCCACGATGACCACTTTGTATTCTGCTACCAAACAAATGAAGATATGAAGTCTAGAAGGAAGCATCTGACTGGAGGTCCATCAGCATCTGAGAGGGGGAAAAAAATAATGAGAATGAATCATAAAGATCTATTAAAATACCAGAGGGAGGAAGAGATTTATGAATGCAGAGGAACAGAAAGAGCTTCTCAACTTGAGACTCCCCTAAGCATTGTCACAACAACAGCAATCATTAAAAAAAAATTGCAGGCTGCAGCCAAATAAAGACCTTTAAAGAAAACCTTTCAAGTTAGTGCCTGAATCTCCATGTTTATTCAGCCAGTAACAAAAAACACTATTTGCTTGCAGGAAAAGGAGAGGAGAAGAGTGATTAATTATTATGAGCTTTAGGGAAAAAGCTTCATAATTTGTTAACAAAGTGCTGAATGATACAAGGTAAGTAGAGGAAGAAACATTTAAACAACTTCTCAATCATTATGTTGCAAGTTATCACATGTCATTCTCATATATGCATTGTATGATTTTCTGTTGCATTTTATTGGAAATCCCCATATACGTAGTACACCTTAGGTAAAGTGTAAGAGCTCACTGAAATGGATTAGGACAGACTTCTTCAATCTCATTCTTTGGCATGGCTTCGCTTGCTAGATATTCTGAGAAATGTATCCCAACTGGTTTAGCTAGGTACTGCTTGTGTTTGGATAAAGCACCAAAACATACGCAAGAAGAGCTTGTATGTTTAATAAATACAGCAACATATTGATTTATGCAACATCTATATTTGCAAAAGTGAAACCTGCAGTTCTATTGTTATGATAATGGCACGGAGCTAGTCTATGTTATCTTCTAAAGGAGGACTTTTAACAGAATGATACTCTGGACAGGACCAGTTTCATAATTTTTTTCCCTTTCTTTCTGATTTATTGCATTCTTTTCTCTTTAGATAATAATCAAATAGAAAGAGCATCACAGTCATGCTAATTCTATTTAACTTCTCTTTTTTAATGTTTGGGAAATGCTATGGAAGCGTAACTTGTGCACCATACAAGTCAAACAGGGAACCCCACTGTTGATAGCAATATGGGAAGTAGTTAAGTAATAGTAGTAGACCTAACAGGCAACTTTTCCAGAATATCACAAGTTTTTTGTCTGAACTGTACCACAAGTCCAAGCAGCTCAACTCTGTGCTTAGATTATTGGTAGAGTTTTCCAGCTTTATAATAGTGGGAGATTTCAATCTCATTTTTTGGGTGTGAAGAATGAAGCCATGTGGGAGTTCATGGCCACCAAGGACCTGATCCAAATTATTTATTTCTGTTAATCAAAGTTATACACTGCCCATCTTACTACTGAACACTCTGGGAGGTTTACATAAAAATTATTGAGGGTTGAACACTTGTTGTGAGTTATACAGTTGGATCTGTTTTTTGTCTTGTTGCTGTGATCAGGATTTGAGGGATGCTAACATCTATCCCAAACTACTCTCTGATTACTACAACTCTTCCTATGCCTTGTATTCTTTCCCTGTTTCTATTAAAATCTACATGACACAGTTGAGAGAGGGTTAGGGTTGTAATGTAACGTAAAAATGTACAATGTATTTGTATGAATTATGTCATATTTCTGATACTCTAATCCTGTATTAGTCTGCAAGAGTTACATGGCAAGTGGATGACCATGCACATTTACATAAGAAAATTATTTCTTCAAATGCAGCTACTGCAGAATAAAGTACCTAACTTTTTGGAAATAACTCAGAGATATTTAAGAGATATTTAATGGAATTGGATTGCAGGATTGCCCTGTGGCGTTACTACTTTGGTAATATCCTAGAAAATAATGATATAAACTTCTGAATAGTTACTGTGAAAATAGGAGGGATTAGTAACCTTTAATACAGTATATTTATCTAGAGTAAAACACAAAACCAAGACAAGAATAAAAATGAGATAACCACTACTAAGTGAACACCAAGGTGATTCCAGTTCTTTTGGTAAAGGTGGTGTGAGTGTGGGTGTCTATGTGTACACACACACACACACACCCTTGGGAAAGAAGTGATGTATAAAAAAAATTACAAACATTACAAAATAGAAATACAGGTTATATCTAAACAGGTAGCATAGTAAGCCATCAGAATGGATTTCAGGCAAAGGAGTAGAAGAAAAGCCAGGAGAATAGCATCTTCCTCCTAAAACAGCTTGTAGTATATTAGGTCAAAAGATTCTAATTTGGGTTTTGGTACTAGAGAAGTTTGCCAAATGGACTCATGCAAAAAAAAGTAGCTATCCACCATTCATTTATCTGTCATATATTTCTGTATAATGCCTCTTTTAGTGTCTCATTTTAATATTATTTTGTTTGTTTGACTTTCAATGGTTCTGCCAAGACAATACCCTGAGAGATGTAAAGAAATTCAAGAATCTTAGAATAAAGATAAATAAAAACAGTTTCCATCAAATCCCGGGTAGGGCATTTCATGGTCCAGTGGCCATAAGGCATGGCAAATCTAAATTTAGCACAATTTCAGTGCCTCTGTAGCCCAGCTTGCTACCCTTACATTGGAGCAGTATATAGATGTAAGTCCTAGGCAGCAAAAGTGAATATGTAGATTATCTCTGGTGTATGTGTGTGTTTATGCATGAGAGTATGCACATTTTGTATGTATGCACACATATATAATACCACCAAATACTACAAACACTACCTTAATTTAGAGATACTTTAAAATGGATTGAAATTACTAATACATCATTTCATACATCATTTCAATAAAACACATATAGCAGAAGTTCTCATAATGTCTTGATTCATGGTGCCCTGAATGTCTCAGGAATTTTTTTCACCCCTAGGCCAAAACTACGTACTACCTCAAGCTAGTAGTTCACATGGGGTAAAATGTAAAATTTGCTGTGACATCCATGAGTTTGCTGCAGCACCCTGGGGTACCCCAGCACACACTTTGGGAACTGCAGATTTAAAGTGATTTTAAATTCAACTTTTAATATCATTTTGGTGCCTTTTGAAGGTTTTCTTTTGCAATAGATAAAGCAGTTTTTCTTCAGAGAAAAGTGCAGTAAGAGGAGAGATTCTGAATGTCTTCAGGATTTGCAGTATGGATTCAGAAATATAATCAGTTGTGGGGTCCTTGGTGCTCTCTGATTTTGGTTGTTTTCTTGCAGACATTTCTTGCAAACTAGGTAACATTTTCAGTGCTAGTCAAGTTGCGTACTGTGGAAATCAGATGGTGAACCAAATGACCTTTGATGATATAAAGCCTGAGTTAAAGTACAGATAGTACTTTTTATCTGAACCCTCCTCAGACTGAGAATACACATACACACACACACAAATACATACTCATATGTGCACTTTACAACACCAATACTTTTCTGGTTAGTTTAGACTGAGAAATAGCTGCTGTACAAGGGTTAAAATGGATTTGAACTTGCATCCACTGCATCTTAATTTATATGCAGCGAGACTACAACTTGGTCTAGTTTTCCCAAATCTAGCACTCCCAGATGTGTTGGCATGGCAACTTCCAGAAGACCTATCACATCAGAAGTCTGAATACACCTAGAGGTACCCATTTCAGGGAGACTCGTGTAAGTCACATTCACACACAACCCAATACTCGGAAAAATCCAGGATATTCAGCCCATCAATAGAGTCTACCACAATTGCAGTTTGTGCTTGCAAAGATGTTATGCACAAATTTGCTCAGATCTTATATGAGGGTATAGCTGACTTCAGCAGCAGTCAAAAACACTGTTTTGTCATTAGTACTTTGGACTATCTGATGACAGCCAAGAAAATATTGCTGACTGAGACAACTGAGAAAGACAGTCAGGGATATCTTTAGAACTCTTAAAGGACGAAAAGTAGGAAGAGAGAAGGGCTGGAAGGCAGTGACACTCAAGTGAGACCAAAAGACAGAGACAATCAGAATCATGATTAATATCCTTGGATAGTGCAGATTTCATAGCAGCTGAAAGCTCTGCAGGCTGAGCTATATCTACTAATGTTAATAAAAGCTAATGGTGTATGAAAAAACCACGGGCAAAAGTCTCCAAGGAAGAGAAAGAGGTGCATTAACAGCAGAAAGGAGTAAAGAGGGGAAAAAATCACAAATTAGTTTAAGCTAATTTTCTTTAAGGAAAAAAAAGATTATTGAAAGTGACATTGTTCCTGAAATGTAAGTATACTGTGCATACTTCACAGTATGCCTGCTGGTCTCGTGAAAGAGATTGCTAGCAAAGTCCCCTATGACTCCTGAAGTTGGAAACTCTGGACAAGGGTATGCATTTATACACACACTGCTATTCGGCAAGGTTAAGATCAAGCTTGTAACTAGGCAGCACATTGCCTTTACCAAGGAAGTTTCAGGATGCAAACTCCCCAAATACATTAAGCTTCCTTAGAAACCATTATACACCATTAAAACACATGATTTAAATATGGCAATGCTTGCTGCCCTAAGGCCATGGGGGGGGGGGGCAGAAAACAGGAAAAAGGTTCAGGGTTACACTAGAGAAATTTACTGCCGGAATGAAATGCATTAAAATACAAACAGGATGCACATGCTTGAGTCTTCACAAATCAATTTACAATTCCCAACCTTCTGCTATAAAGGTATCTTCAAGACTTTCACAAGGTCTGTAAACCTGTGGTTAGATACTAACCTATGGAAAATTACCAAGCAAGTGTGTTCCGTGCACTGTTTGCTTCTCTTTAACAACTAACTTACATAGGTACATGTGGACTTTTCAAACAAATGCATAAGGACAGAGAGATAGGGATGAGATTTCAACTTTTGGAGCATCTTATGACATTTGTCTAAAGCAAAGAGATAGGCCAATTTAGAATTCCTGATTATACAGTCTCCACACCGTTTTGCACCTAACACACTGTATAAAAGACATAAGAAGGAAATTACTATCACTTTTTAACTTGGTGATATTAATATCCCTTGTTTTCTAATTGCTCCAAAGACATCTGTCTTTGGATGGTATGTAAATTAAACAGCCACTTGTGTTCTATAGAACAGGGGACACCAACCTTTCAGACCTAGACAAACATCTAGATCCCTATAGGCAGAAAGGTAAAATAGGAATAAATAAATAAATATTCAATAAATAACTTTGTGCATAGTTTTGAGAAAGGAGATGGTGTAGAACTGGACCCCCCCTTGGATAAATTTAATTTCAATTTGATTTCAGGTCTCATGTCTTCACCCTGATGACCTATGCATGAAGAGGGAAGGGCTCTTGGTCTAATTTCCTTAGGTATTCAACCATTTTCAACAGAACTAAAGATAGTTCCTGTCATCATGGTACTCTGGCTTGGGAATTGTAGGTACAATACTTCAATTGTTTTATCCCTACTTGAAGTTTCAAATGTTTGTCCCATGGACCATATTAAGCTCTACTTCCACTTCATTTGAATCTTGTGGAAATGAAATCTGATGGGATACCTGCAAATGCTATGAGAAAGAGAGGAGGGAAAATTGGTCTGGAATCAGCTTTTCCATTCTTCCAACAGCAGCCCAAAGTATTTTTTTGGTTTTGGTTTTTCAACAGGTAGTTACCAAATTTTTCATTTGTTTTGCTAAAGTTTTACGTGGCATTTTTTAAACTATATCACTTTCCTGTTATTATTTTTTACTATCATTCTTATTTAAGTGTGCTACAACCATTTGGAAGTGGCTAATCATTTCTTAATATATTTTGAAAATACTCTTTTTAAGAAAGCAAGACATTTTCGATTCCCTGTATAATCCTATCCTTCATTCAGTAGATATTTTTATGGTTGCAATGGTTCAGCACCCATAAAAAATATGGGTGAGCTTGTCAGATGGAAAGCTCACAGCCAGGGTTCAAGACCCAAGCACCACATGATGGGGTGAGCTCTCGTTACTTGCCTCAGCTCTGGCCCACTTAGCAGTTTGAAAGCATGGTGGTCTTCCCACTGCCAGGAGTTTGATCCTGACTGGCTCAAGGTTGACTCCGCCTTTCATCTTTCCGAGTTCAGTAAAATGAGCACCCAGATTGTTGGAGATAATATGCTGACTTTGTAAACTGCTTAGAGCATGGTTGTCAAACTCCCGGCCCACGGGTATGGGAAAATTTTTATCAATGGATAGAGAGTAGATAAGAGAGAAATTATTAGAAATGGCATGTATACGATTATTGTTAGTTTTGATTGTTTGATTAATATTATGATAAGATGGATAAAGTGATTTGTTAAAGTAGAAAATGATATTATGAAATACTATGTAATACTATGTACTAAAAATATTATTTTTAATATGCACAAAATAGTACCTGGATGACACACTGGAAAATGAAAGATGGATTGTTTGTTTAAAAAAAAAAAAATCATTGGGAAAAAAAACTCCCGGCCCATAGGCCAGATGCGTCACTTGCTGGCCACGCCCCTGCCCAGTTTAGCGAAGAAGGGGAGAAATCCCAATATGTCACGTGATGCCACCATGATGACTTGAGTTTGACACCCCTGTGCTGCAAGCACTAGAGTGTGCTGCAAGCACTATGAAGCGCTGTATAAGTCTAAGTGCTATTGCTATTGCTAAATGCAAGAAGATAAAGAGGTACCACCATTCCATGCACCTCAATGTATAGTCATGCTGACCACATGACCATGGAAATGTCTTGGACAATGCTGGCTCGTTCAGCTAAGAAACAATGATGAGCACCATCCCCTGGACTAAGACATGACTGGACAGGGATCTTTACCTTTAAAATGTTTTATGGGCAAAAGGGGAAAGTTTCCTGCAATCCTCCTTGCCTTCTCAGTCAACATCCAATTTTAGTATTCTCTTCACAGATGCTCTGCCCAATGAAGCAATGTCAGTTAAAATAAATTACTTTACAAAAACTCTTCTTACCAATCTAGTATCAGTCTTCCCAGGTAGAGCAGGCAAGAAACAGAACCAGATGAGCTAATTTTATTTTATTATAAGGCTTCCTTAATAGAGTCTTGCAAATCTGACAGTACAAATCTCCTGCCGTCTCTTATACTGTCTGGGAATTTAGGGAGGATCCTTTCCAAGTTTCGTTCTCTGCCCATTAGGCAGCTGCAGGCTATGCCCTCTCTTATCTGATCTTTCCCTAGGCAGCAACTCTTCACATACACCCAGCACACACAAATACACAGAGAGAGAGAGAGATTGCCCAAAGTCATTCTCACACACCATTTCACACAGATTGCCAGATAACCAAGCTGAAATCATATAAAATCAGTATATATTAAGCTGGCCAACTTATTACACAAATTAATTATAGCTGTTCCATGCAATGGCAAGACGTACACTATTGTAAAATACAAAGACATATAAACATATGATGTTATTACATATTAGAAAAGCAAAATTTCCTGTTCATCTAAGGAAAAGCTCCTGCATGGGGCTTTCCAAGTCTTATAGAGTTGAACCAAGTAACTTTGCAAGTTGCTGTTGCCCCAGAAAAAAATTGCATCGATAATTTTGCAATATGGAGTTGGAGGCAGGAGTTGGAGGCATTGTCTCATCTAGCCTTCTCCTGCCCCAGAAACCATGGTGCCACAACATCATGGTGCTTCTCCCAGTAGTTCCTGGCTACTTTGAGGAGACATTATGCCTTTCCCTCAAAAAGCAAATCAGTGAATTGAAGGCTGAAGATGGAAGACGTGCCATCATGTTGATGGTGGACATCTGGAGATGTTCATATCATTGCAGAAAATGTGAGCTGGTAGGACAAACTCCATGTATGGAAATATCCAAATAATGTCCTTTATTCGTCTGTTACTCTGTTAATTTTTCCATGAGCATAGTTACTAAAATGAGTCTATCATGATTTGTTAAGGAAATGATTTGATATTATAGTTAGGACTGAGACCAGCACAGTGGAACCAGGGAGTCCCAAATTAGAGAGAACTATTATGTAAACAATCACAGCTGCCTCATAAGACCGTCAAGGGACCAGCCAGGTTTTTGTTAACTCAAAAGGAAGGAAAGAAAATGTCTAGCATTTAAATTCTGCATCAGAGACAGCTAGAAAGACAGCTAGTCTTCTTTGTACCACTGTCAAATGTTGAGTTAAAGGCTTCACTCTTGCCTGCAATAAGGACTCTAGTCTAGCCAAGTCATGTCTCGATAGAGGAGATTTCAATAGACAAACTATGGTAATGAAATGTCTGTAAAAAAATAACCAAGCTCACAGAGCACCAAGGACCCCTCCAGTCATGTCTGAAACTATTCGGTCAGGTCACGCCAAATGTGAGTTTCTGGAGAACTGCAATTTACTGAGCCAGACAATTTCTATTATCATTACTATTACTACTACTACTACTAGCATCGGCACTACTATTACTGCAGATCTGAGCTATAAAAATCTAAGCGGTCATTGGATAGAAAAAAAATTATAGATGTCTATATCTTTTTGCTGTCATCTAATGGTGTCCCAGATTTTTGCAACATAGAATTTATGGTCCCATTAGCTAGCAGAATGACACATTAGGGAAGGCTATGATAATATGCCTTAAAAATATTAAACTTTGGTTTAAAAAAAATGATATCAAGGAGAATAGAGTACTATATTTTTTGGTTCTACTTGCAATGGGAGGAGTTGGCCCCTTCCAAGTTCAAATGCATTTATTCATTAATTCAGTCATTCATTCATCCAATCAATATATATGGCTGTTCATTTCAGCAAATGACTCTGGGCAACGAACAATCTTAAAATAAATTAAATCAGATTTCCATCATAATAATCACTATACACAAATTAAAATGCACACAGCAGTCAAGGAAGATGTTACAATCTTTGGTTGTCAACCCACCAGAAAATGGGACTCTTCACACATTTGGTGTCACAAGCACATGGACTTTAGGGCTCTATGAAAGGCCAGCAGGTTCAAGCCATCCTATTGTCTGGAGGGAGGATGTTCCATAGGGCGAGTGCAATGGCAGAAAAGGCAAGCCTCCTGGGACTCACTGTCATTCCGTGGCCAATGGAACATGCCCATCCTGCCAGATGTGATTGGAGAGGTAGAAACAACTGGGAAAAGATAGTTTCTTGGATAACTGGGTCACAAAACATGAAGAGCTTTAAAGGTGGCAGCCAACATCTTAAATCCCATCTTAGAAGCATGCTGGCAACTAATGTACTGTAGTTCATGGAATTATGGTGTTAAATGTGCCAAGTAACCAGCACCATTTACTACTTGTTCAGCTGCACCAGTTGAAGCTTCTGAATGCTCTTCAAGGGCAGCCCCATGTAGGGCACATTGCAGTAATCCAAATTTATCTCATATATCTGAAAAAGCAAAACATGAAACCAGCAAAACCAAAAACAAACCAATAAAGGAATCTCTGTTCAACTGCCATTGTAACATTACACCAGGGTCAGGTTTCATTACTCCATGGAATCAAATTTTTCATCCTTGCAAGAATCTGGAAACAGGTAAAGATGAGTAAAAAGTCCAATGAGGCAAGAGTAAAACCCAAAGATGCAAAGGAGAACAGAGTACGCAAAGGAGCAGCATGGAGTTGCCGACAGGGCTGTGGAAATGGAAAAATGATAGAAAAGATTCTTTACTGACGTCCGATTTCTTCACGAAACTGTCATTCGTGTTTCCATTAACTGAAGAAAGCCTTCTTCTGCCCATATCTTCAAATGGTACAGCAATCACAGACTGCAATGCCAAAGAGCAACGATCTGCTTCCAATAAACTAGTGCTGCTTGAACATGGCCCTGTCTGCTCAAGTTCTCTGTTAAGACCAATGGTATAAAACACTTCTGGCATTTGCAGCTCAAATCCCAAGAGCTTGGCCTCCGAGAACTGGAAAAGCTGCCAGTCCAAATTGGGAGAGGCATAATTGAGTGAGGCTCAGTTCATGAAGTCAATTGGTCTTGACTGGAGACAAATCAAAAAATCCCCAAGCTCTCTGCTTTGAACTGCTTTCACATGTAGAAAAACAAATGGGACTTGAAACTTACATTTACTGCATGTTTTCCAGACAAATCTATTATTAAAACCCACCCAGTCAACCACGCAAAGAAATACCTTACAGAGGCAATATAAATTGAAATGTGTGTCAAGAAGTCTTTTTAATGGAGAACACCCCCCCCCCTTCAAGAATTATCCATGTGAGGACAATTCAAACATCTCTATTGTTAGAGTCACTTTACAGTAGGTTTGACACAGTGGTTAAAGTGCAATATTGCAGGCAAACTCTACCCAAAAGTCTAGAGTTCAATCCTGACGGTGCTCATGGTTGTCTAAGCCTTTCAATCTTCTGAGGTTGTAAAATGAGAGCCAAGATTGTTGGGGCAATATGCAAATAATGCTTCTATATTATAAACTGCCCAGAGAGTGTGGTAAAGCACTATGGGCAAGTAGAGAAACCTAAATGGCATTGCTATTGTGATTTACTAGGATTCCAAATTCCATCAGCCAGAATCAGGGGTGGGCTGCAAAAATTTTAGCAAGGGGTTCTATGCCCGGTTGCTGGGTGGGCGTGGCCGTGGTGGGCATGGCCTAGTCGGCCTCCTGCACCATGGCATGGGGGGAATTTTCGCCCTCCCCGGGTTCCAGAGGCTTTCCTGGAGCCTCTGGGAGAGCAAAAACGGCCTCCCCCGGGCTTCGGAGGCCCACTGGAAGACTTCCGGAACTTCCAAGAGGCCCATTTTTCACCCTCCTCAAGCCTCCACACAGGCCCTGCACTTACCTGGGATCCAAAACGGGCCACGTGGAGATTCCTGGGAGGGTTAAAGCAGGATGGGAGGGGCGGGGCCAGCCAGGAGTGGGATTTGGAGGTTCTCCGAACTGGGCAGACTCTTAGCAAGAGGATCTCCCGAACCCCT
>JANHJO010001872.1:17641-27890 GCA_032468235.1 Pseudoxyrhopus heterurus | reverse complement strand
CTCTGCTATGACCTGTCCGTCTTGGGTGGCCCTGCACGGCATAGCTCATAGCTTCACTGAGCTACGCAAGCCCCTTCGCCACGACAAGGCAGCGATCCTTGAAGGGGTTTTGATTAGTAAGCTAGTTAAATTTTGATTTGATGACATCACAATTCAGTGAATTCACAGCTGGTCTGAAACTGGTACTCAAAGAAAGCTCATCCAAGTGGAATGAAATATTAAGTAGGCTACCACAGAGTACAAACTCAGACACAATATTTCTCCTTAAAATCGTGGAGTTGGAAAAGACCATTTAGGTAACTGAATCTGAACACTCAACCTACTCAGAGTGGGCATCCAAATTAAATTCTCCTCAACTTTAAGTTGTCTGACACCTCTTAGATACCCTTTTTTCATTAATTGGATAAAGCAATTGGATGTTTAATGTTTAATTTCTAGAGGGGCACAAAACCTGAAAGGATCTGTAATATTCTAAAGGAGAAACAAAATAGCACTGAAAAGTCAAAAAGAATCTTAGCTTCATCAACAGAACCACTAGAAGTTAAATCCAGGAAGCAAAAGCTTTGGTCACACCCCATATACATATACTGTATATTCAGTTCTGGGCACCTCACTTCCAGTTTAGTTGAAAGGTTCAGCTAAACTGGAGTACAAATGAGAAGAGCAAAAGATTATCAGGGGAATGGAATGGAAAGTAATCCTAAAGGGAGAGACTGAGATATTTTTAGCTTCGAGAAAATATGGCTAAGGAAGGATCTAATAGTATTTTCCAAGTACTTGATCAAATGTCAGGCCAATGAAAGTCAAGACCTGTTTCCATCATTGTGCAGTACAGAACACAAAAATCATGACCTTAATGCAGATTTAAGTTGAATGTTAGGAAAAGAGCAGATCCATGGGCAGGACCAACCAGGAAAGACAAAGATAATTTTCTTTCCTTTTCAAGCAGAAACTGGATGATGACCATTTCTCGGGGATGCTTTAATTGGAATTCCAGCACTGAGCCCTTGATCAGACTTCATAAACTAAATGGTCCTTTCTAATCCAATTAAATGCTGTAATCTAATTGTGTAGCAGCTCTAATTTATTTCTATAAAGCATGCAATAGTCTAGATTGATCAAATGAAAATGGGCTATTGGGTATCATGTTTCTGTCTTCATCTGAATCTGCTAACAAGGAAAGGAAGGCAGGATCATCCTTCCTTCTGATTGCTGTTCACATTATGTTGACAAAGTCCTTTCTATGCAGACTTTATACAACAATACTTGGTCCATTTGTGAATATTTAGATAAAAGGGCTCCTATATCATGGATAGGATTAATATGCACCCAATTTATATGTACATTAATTCTTTCAGAGTTATCCCAAAATTTTATAAACATCAGGAGCAATAATTAGGATCCCATTCCTTTCATGTTGTATATGAAAGGGATGTATATGCAAATCTATATGCAATTTGACAAAGTTGGCAGGATTAATGCACTTCCAATTTTGTATTTTCCTTTGTTTTCCTATTGAAAGAATACCCTCAGATAGCTCTTTGTTGCCTTACTGGAGTTGCCATCTCATCCCAAATTTCAGAAAATCTTTCTCTCTACATTATCCTCTGAAATTCAGCTAGATGAAAAATCCAGTCCAGTCCTACTGCTGGATTTTTTTTTTAATTGATGTTTTGTATTCTATTTTGTACCTTATTGGCATGAACTGCCTTAACCAATGCTTCCTAACAATGAATATGACAAATTTAGCAAATAAATACTATGATTCCATTCAAAAGGAATTCAAAATATACTTGTCCAAAGAGATGCAAAACTTTCTATCAATTTTAAAATATAATAAAATTAATTTTGAGTTGGCTTGGACACTAATACATTTTTCACTCATACTGTCCTTGTATGGAACTGACAGGCCTAACTGACAGTTAGTTAGAATGCAGCATTGCAGACTAACTCTGCTGACTGCTAACAATTCGATCCTCACCAGGCTCAAGGTTGACTCAGCCTTCCATCCTTCCAAGGTGGATAAAATGAGGACCCAGATTGTTGGGGACAATATGCTGACTCTGTAAATCGCTTAGAAAGAGTTGTAAAGCACTATGAAGCAGTATATAAGTCTTAAATGCTAGCTAGTGCTATCTTATCTGACAGCGGTAGTTATGGCAACCTACACTATCAGCTTTGCCTTAACTTCTTCTAAGAGTACTGCCCTCACTTCCACAATATCCTGATTGATTTTCCCGCTGTTTTAAGATGTGAGGTTTTAAATATGGGAATATATTTGCTTTGTGCTGTCTGCTTCATGCTCTTGCCATATGCATTGGGTTGACCTCTGTCAGATGAAAAATCTTGAATTTTACAGTCTGACCCAGAAAAATTCCTTCAATGATCTTATACTGTGGTAGCAATTTATGGCTCTTTCTTGGTAAGGCACTGGCATTTTAATGTTGACTTTTGCCACTGGCATAGAATCTGTGTACCTGTCCTACGAAGGTATGTGTGTCCTTGAATTGTAATAGGAGAATATAGTGTTGCTTTCACGATCAGTTAAAAACTACAACATTGTTTCATGAGCTAAGATAAGCAGAACTTTACAGCAATTTATACAAAGCAGACAAATATTTTATGCGCATAAACAAAATATAATGTGTTTTTATTATATTTACAATAAACATGGGCCTTGAAGGAAGAGAACATTCATATTTTATTTTTAGAAAATGAAGGATGACACACCTATAATACAGTTGCTAAGCCTATAAACATCCTCAGCATGCCTCTTGCCAAAACTCTATTCGTGATATATAAAGGATGAACAGATTGCTTTTGGGGTTTTTGTTTTGTTTTGTTTTGTTTTTGTTTTAAGGCCATTTTAAGAGCTGTTGAATTTCTCAGCTATTGTCTGGTGAATTTATGTCTCACTCATATGTTGGCTTGTAAACCCTTCAGGATCCAGTTCTGGTGGGCATCTATAAATGCGATTTTCTCATCTTGCCTTGAAGTTCATTGACTTGAAATTGTGTAGGAGAAGTTGCACCTAAAAAAACCTGCCTTTTTTATAAAAAGAAATTGTGTCACTGTTTAAAGCTTCATTGGGAAGGGGGTTTTGCATCAAAGCAGCTGGCAGGGTCATATAGGTGCAGAGAGTTAGTTAAATGCCAAAATACTGTTTACTATACTCACTGCGGAATACAGCGATATTCGGCCTGTAAAAAACTAGGTAGCCCTAAGGCATAAGGCTTTCTCGGTTTGAGATGAACAAAATATTAGATAAAACAGATTTGTACTGTACATTAAAGCAGGATTTTGTGTTTAAATAGCTAAATTTGCAAATGCCGCATATTAAGTGGAAACATATCACACAATATAAAATAATAATACCGGTAATAAAATAATTACAGGTAGTCCTCGACTTATGACAATTGAGCCCAAAATTTCTGTTGCCAGGTGACACTTGTTAAGTGAATTTTCCCCCATTTTATGACCTTTCCTGTCACAGTTGTTAAATGAATCACCGCAGATGTTAAGTTAGTAACATGATTGTGATGTGAATCTGGCTTCCCCATTGACTTTGCGTGTCAAAGGTCACAAAAGATGGTCACATGACCCCAAGACACGGCAACTGCCATTAATATGAGTCATTTGTTTGAATTTTGGTCATGTAACCATGGGAATGCTGTCATGTCATTTTTTCAATGGCGTTGTAAGTTTGAACGGTCACTAAATGAACTGTTGTAAGTCGAAGACTGCCTGTAATAGGAATGCACAAACAAAAAACCTGAAGTTTATTTCAGTGCCCATTTATTTGATTAATGGATTGTCAGTGTACATCACTATATGGAATAAAAATATTAAAACTTGAACTACTAGATGTCAGTAACACACACAAATGCTCCATCTGTGTGTTCTTTTACTGAATATTTAATTTATATAATTAACGATCAAAACAGTACTCTCGTGAGTTTAAAGCTTTCAGTATGCACGTAAGTAGAAAGAGAAAATATTTCACTTTTCAATAAACTTGTGGTAGAATATTGCTAATCTGCAATAGCAATTTGGGTATTGATGATGACGTGACATCATGCCTTATGCCATTCACCTGTCAATATACACATTATGCTGCAATTCATCATAATTCTGAGTAAGTCCTTTACATTATGAGCCATGATGGGACAGTGGTTAGAGTGCAGTACTGCAGGCTACTTGGGCTGACTGCTGGCTGACTGCAATTTGGCAGTTCGATTCTCACAGACTCCAGGTAGACTCAGCCTTCCACCCTTCCGAGGTTGGTAAAATGAGGACCCAGATTGTTGGAGGCAATAGGATGATTCTGTAAAACCGCTGAGAGAGGGCTGTAAAGCTCTGTGAAGCAGTATATAAGTCTAAGTGCTATTGCTTAGTGCTATCATGAAATAATGAACATCTGTTATGTTTTATATAAAGCTGAATATAAAATGATGCCATGAGGGTAAATCTGAGACAATAGACGAAACCGCAAACTTGGAATTGGAACGGAAATTGAAATTGAAGGAAGTGGTTTTAGGAAACTCAATGCAAAGCTCCATGCAAAAAGAAACAATAATATGCTTTGAAATGACTGAATAATAACATCAAGCAATATATTACTTTGTATTATTATATTGGGACTGTGTCCAACATTCTCGTTCTGACTTCTGCGGATCAGAGTGGAGACAGTAAAAGCTGAGAGAGAGGGAAGCATAGAATTTTCACTCTTTCTATTTACTGAAATTTTTAAAAGCGGTAAACATGGGTTTGGTGTAATGGTTAAGGCACCAGGCTAGAAACTGGAATACCGTGGGTTCTAGTCCTGTCTTAGGCACAAAGCCAGCTGTGTAACCTTGGGACAGTCATTAGGAAGGTGGCAATGGCAAACTGCTTTTGAAACGTTGCCAAGAAAACTGCAGGGACCCATCTAAGGAGTTGCCAGGAGTTAACACTCACTCAAAGGAATACATGCACAACCTACCCACCACAAAGCCGTGACTATTATCCCTGTAAGATTTCCAATGTTTTTCGGTGGTCCTATAACAGTGGTGGCAAACCTGTTTGAGTTCGTGTGCCAAATCACGGGCGCGCGTGCCCCCCTGCGTACCCCCGCACCCACAATGCAACACGTGTGACTCCCCGTGCATGTGACCCCGCCACGCATGCACGCACAAGCCCCTCCCCACGCATGCATGCACGACCCCGGGGTTTCTAGGCCCGAAAAGAGCCAACAAACAGCTGATCAGCGCTGCCACACTGATGAGCTGAGCTTCAAACGCCTGAACCGGGTCTTTTTCGGCTCTTTTCGGGCCTTGAAACCCCGGGGTCGCACGCGTATGTGATAGTGGGGGGAGCACGCGCATGCACGGGGGGTGGGGGGAGCACGCGCATGCACAGTGGAGCTTGCCTGGGCGATGGCTGGCGTGCCAGCAAATATGGCTCCGTGTGCCACTTTGGGCACACGTGCCATAGGTTCGCCATCACGGACCTATAAGCACATTTCATTTTGCTATTGTGTAGAAATGCCATAAATGGGAACCCAAATGATCCCCCACCCCCCATTCTCTTTATCAGATAAGATCTTTCCCTTCCTTTGTGGAAACTAACACGGCCTATCTTATTTAACACAGCTCAGGTCTCACACATGTAGCTTCTATGACTCAGGAAAAGACATAGTAGCACGCAGCTGGCCTTTCATGTGGAGAAAGATTACACAAAAGCAAATATTTCTTTCCCTGTTCTCCAACTTGGCTTATTACACAGCTCTGAAGGTTGCTGCATCCAACAGTTTTTTAGTTCCAGCAAAATAGGGTAAGAACAGTTCAAATAAACTTAAATTAAAATAAAAGAGCACTACCTTTTCAAGATTGAAATTCACATTTGGCTGAAATGTTATAAATCAGAAACTATACTCAAAAATACACAGTCCTCGACTTACAACAGTTTGTTTAGTGACCATTCAAAGTTAAAACAGCACTGAAAAATGTGACTTTCGCCATTTTTCACATTTATGACTGCTGCAGAATCCCCATGGTCATGTGTTCAAATTTCAGACGCTTGGCAATTGACTCATATTTATGATGGTTGCAGGATCCTGGGGTCACCTTTTGTAAACTTTCTGAGAAGCCAAATTTAATGGAGAAGCCAGATTCACTTCACAACTGTGGCAAGAAAAGTCACAAAATGGGGCAAAACTCACTTAACAACCATCTCACTTAGCAACAGAAATTTTGGACTCAACTGTAGTCATAAGTCGAGGACGACCGGTAGGCCGAATCAGGAAAATGTTTCATTTAATTTCAATTGAAAAAGGCATTAAATGTATTTAAATGCAAATGAAAATCATTAAATGATATATGTGTTTAATAATTTTCTGTTTCCCAGTAGAAATCACAATTCCAGGTCAATTTTTGGACATGCTCTGGGGGTACTGCATCCAAGGCTGGAGAATATGGACAGTGGGGTTGCCATTAAGGAAGTAGCCTTATGGAACTTCTTTTTTAAATTAAACTAGTGTGTGTGTCAGAATTCCAAAGAAACTTCCCATTATGTGTATATGTTCTTTTTACACACTTCCTTGAAATTTTTGAGGAAAAGTTGAGAAGGAGGAGGGGGAAGGAGGAGGAGGAAGGGGAAGATATCCATCCAGTTGTGTCAAACTCTTGGTGATTCTATGGGCCAGGTCTCTTCACATCTTCTGATCCTGCGCTACTTCTTTAAGTTGTTCTATGCTCTGGTTGGTATCAGGTTTGATGGTGTCCAGTTGCCGTGTTCTTACACGAAATATGTTGTATGTTATCATACATGCCCAGACTCCAGATTGCCTACATCATTCTCTAACTAATCTAGAGCACCCTGTTCAGAGGTGAAGATGCTTCTTGGATGAGAAGTGAAATGCCGTCAAAGAAAAACCAGAAAGTCCAGTTGCCTCTTGAAAAAGCACCTTTGGGACAACCATGACCTGGATGACTAAGACATCCTAATCAGAAAATAATATAAATATTAAATTCAGTGGGAATTGCATTTGGGTAAAGATTGCATTCTAGTGCATCTGCTTTTTTGTTTGTTTGTTTAATTTTCAGTAGATTTAGGCTGCTGAGTTTACAAATTTTGCAAAATGAAGCAATGGCCTTTGAAGCATCCTAATATTAGCCCTTGGGTTCAGATTGGATACCACTCTTTATTGGCAATCTTCCAACAGCCCTCGACCTGCCTGAGTACCAAAACCATCAATAAAAAAACAGCAGGAAGTAGAATATTTATCTTCACTTGTGCTCAGCAGCCAAGTTACAAGTCAGCAAAAATAATGGGAAGCAGCAGGTGAGATATTTTCTTTCCTGTTTGGCCAGGTTGATGCAGCTACTTGACAGGGCTGCTAATTCCCTGGGTACAGTTTCCATCCCAAAAGGTTCCCAGCTTGTTATTAGTCTCTGATTAATTTGCCCTATTTGTTATTAATGCACCAGGAAGCATCATTTCACCCAGAGAGGATTGGGCTGTCATCATAATAAAAGTCACCTTCTCCAGAAAAAAAATAGCATGCTTGGGAAATATCCTGTTCAAAAGAAAAGTTCCAGTGGAATGGGAGCTTTGTACCACTGGCAAGGGAGAAAAGCATCTGTCAGCACCTCTTCCTAAATGAAGACTTTCTGGTCACCCTATTCTGAAAATAATTCTGGAACTGCAGATGGCACGAAGCCTTTCCACAACAATATGATTTACAGGGGTGGGATTCAAAAATTTGAGCAACCGGTTCTGGGGCCAGTTGCTGGGTGGGTGTGGCCATGGTGGGTGTGGCCTACTCGGCCTCCTGCACCATGGCAGGGTTTTTTTTGCCCTCCCCAGGCTCTGGAGGCTTTCCTCGAGCATCCAGGAGGGCAAAAACAGCCTCCCCTGGGCTCCGGAGACCCTCCAGAGCTGGAAGTGGGCCCATTTCTGTACTTCCGAGAGGCCCATTTTTCGCCTTCCCCGAGCCTCCATACGGGCCCTGCATTTACTTGGCATCCAAAACGGGCCGCGTAGAGACTCCTGGGAGGGACGGAGCGGGGTGGGCAGGACCAGCCTCTCCTTGCAACTACCGGTTTGGTGAACCAAATGTAAAATTACCATCCAGTTCGCCCAAACCGGTCCGAACCAGCTGAATCCCACCCCTGCGTGCAAAGAATTAGCAAGTTAAGGACATTTAGACAGGCACCTAGCTATTCCTAGGTTTCTCCTTACAGCCAAATGGATAGAGATAATGGATCAGGATCAGGAAAGTTTGCTGAACAAAGTTTGAAAGCCAAACCAGAAGGCTTTAGTTTAGTGGAAGAATAGCAAACAGTGCTATATAAACAGTAATTTACTGCAAATTGCTATCAGGCGCTTCCAATATCATCACATGCAGAAAAAGTGGGAATGGAAAGAGAAGGAAGCTCCACTTATGCATATATCATCTGAAAGCAATCTAAGCATATAAAGGAACGCTAAGAAAATAAAAATTGATATTATGTGGCTGCAGTTTAGAACTTTCTTGGGAAATGTGCCAATCTGCCCCCAAAATAACAAAACGAAACTGAGGGATCTTAGGAAGCTACAACCAATATGTTTTGCAAACTGGTCTTAGGGCAGCTATTCTCTAAGAATGCCTACAGCCTGTTCTCAAAATATATCCACCAACCTAAAAAGTTGGTGAATCATCCTATTTCCTGTTCCTATTTCTATTCATAAATATAATCTGTCCTATTTCCAAGTTAATTTGCATTTTTATTATCCACATTTTTATTATTCACAGTATGTACTAATTAAATGCTTACATTTTACTATGCATTTTCTCCCAAGCCCATTTTGCTAAAGGTATTTTATTCACAAGACATGCAGTACACACATATGCACATGTGCGCACACACACACATAATACACACACACACACAATTTTTGAGCTCGGAAAAACCGAGAGAAAAGAGAGGCAGATTTGAATCAAGAAAAATACCAGAACATTTGGGAACTGAAGACGTAAGACAAATTGTTTTAATTTATTTCTTTAATTCTATGCTATATATTTATAGAAAGAAGATAAACCATTTGCCCTAAGAATAAGCCAATTTGATTTCCAAACAACACATTTCAATGATAATAAAGAAAGCTGCATAGTCACTCACTTTTCTTCCTTTCTTGCACTCTGTTTGCATACTATAATTCAGATTCTGTTTCTATTAACGCCAGCAACAAATTATGTAGTTTAATTCCCCTCTAAACCAATGGATTTCAAGGTTTGCTACTTCATGAATACATTTCTCTCATTCATGATATGCATCATACTTTATACTTGAAGACACCTGCCTCAATATAGATGAAAATATTTTTTCACAGAAAAAGACAGCCCCTAAATGATCCATGTTCTCCGAGGCACTTCACCCAAATTGGAACCGATTGGTGAAAGTGATTTTTTTCTCTCACTTATTTGGTTTTGCCAGAAGGGAGTGGAGGAGAGGAAGGACCTGTAGCCCAGGGATGGAAAAATGCATTGCAGAAAAGCAACACACATAAACGACATTTCCATGGAAAGGAGTCTTAGGCAAAAAGTCGACATGAACCTCCCAGATGTTTGAGGGGGCTAGGAATTGTAGTTCAACAACATCTGGAGGACCACAAGTTCCCTATCACTTGGAATAACTCTTGTCAGGCAGAGTAGATAACCTTCTCGGTAACACTTGATTTAGACTTGCCTGCAACTGTGCATAGGCATTGATGCATACCTATGTGGTGAATGAGTTGATGGGTAAGCATAAATTGCAGATGGCGGCAGATGGGCCAATACACATACCTCCCAAATCTCAATTATGCATTGTGTGGAGATGTGCGTCCTGCATGCTGATTGGTGGATTGCATTTTCTGTTGGGAGGTGGGTGGAAGGTAAAGCACATTCCAATGAGCATTATACTTCTAACATTGGCAGAAGTATAATGCAACTCTCTCTGAACAGACGCATACGTTCCCTGATGTGCAATGACGCAGAGGTCTAAACCAAGCTTAAGCAATTATAGCGCTATTTTTGTTATTGTAGCAATCGCCAGAACGAAAGAGAAACCTTGCTGTGAGTTGTTTAGGGATTTATACAGTTATCCACTAAATCCTGAATTGTTAACTGGTAGCCAATGCAATACTCTAATCCAAAGTATGTGTGCAAGCATATAATAATAATAATAATAATAATAATAGCATTAGATTTATATATACCGCTTATCAGTGCTTTTTTCAGCTCTCTCTA
>JANHJO010001871.1:101695-121799 GCA_032468235.1 Pseudoxyrhopus heterurus | reverse complement strand
GAAGAGGAAGAGGAGGAGGAGGAGGAAGGAGGAGGAGGAAGAGGGAGAAAGTGAAAGAGAGAAGAGGAGGAGGGAAGAGGAGGATGGAAGAGGAGGAGGAGGAAAAGGGAGAAGGTGATGAAAGAGAAGAGGGGGAAGGAGGAAGAGGGAGAAGATACTTCCTTAAAATAAAAAAAAACCCGAGCAACGCCGGGTAATCAGCTAGTAGTTTATAAGACATGGGCATAATTTTCTTTCTGCCTTGATCCAATTCAAATCTAGGGAATGAAATGTTAGATTTGGTCATCAGAACCATCAATTACGAGTCTTACTTTGGACATCCACCCCTCTAAGGTTACTGGAAGAATCGAACGGAAAACATCTCCCCATCCCTCTCCCTCTCTCTCATGAAATTCTGATTCCATCCTATTAATGAACACTCATTGTATATGTCCTCTGATCATAATGATCATAATTAAATAATATTAAATCTTTCTTGTTTTCTCTTGATTTCCTGAGAACAGAACTGCATTTTCCTAGAAACAAAGAGAAATTATTCTATTTGGAATATGAGAAATATAACCCTTTTATTGCACTTGTAAAATATTATTCCCACGCTAAAAATAAAGTTCTTCCTGGATGCATTAAGTATCTTGATTCATAATCTTTCCCACATTTAGCTTTTTTGAGCTCAATGGTTATGCAAAAGCACCTATTGGATCACTTAGGCTGTTGCCTATCATTACATCTACTTCAGAACCAAATTACTAAAGGCTGTTATATAATTTTTATGATCTATTTACTGATGGGACTGTCAACCGATATTAACTTACCTTTAAGAACTTAAGGTACTTAAAGAAAGAACATGTATTTTAGGGGCAGAAATCGTTAACACAGCAAATATATTATATTGCTTTATTAAGAAAGAAAGAGTTCTTGTGCTAATTCTCCGGCTCTTATGCTCCTTCATTCAAGAGAATTACACTAATTATCCATGATTGCTTTAATCATTTTCCCATTTTGAACAGTAAGGAATCTCTATCCTTACATACAACTACTACAAAAATCAGATTTTAATCTAAGAGGATACCTAGTAAGAGTATACCAAACAAAAAAATGTTTTTTTTCAGTAATGATAGTCATGGAGGTGGCCAGAAGACTATGGTGTTTATCCCTTAAGATGGAAATGTTTGTTCCCTAGAGAATTAGAAGCTTCTTTCTTAATGCAAACAGCGAATTATATTGTTATCATAGGGTTAATCAGCTTGTAATAAAGACACAAAAAGCCAGGAGATTACATTTCTGAAAGATCCGATTATATATTCAGAATTCCTCCCTATTTTTGGCTTCGGTATACAGAATATATTCCATTTGTATTATTTAACATAATTAACGGAACTTAATTAACAGAATTAACCAAGTGAAAAAAACTTTTGGAATGGGGAACTAGTGTAATTCAATTCAATGAATTGCTGCAAGTATGACTACAAACATGAGATTGTTCAGCCATGAACAATCTCTAATCTACACCCCATTTTAGCTTTTAAGAAAGAAGGGGTCTTTATACAGTTAGTCCTCAACTTACAACCATTTGTTTAGTGACCATTCCAAGTTACAATGGCACTGAAAAAAAGTGACTTGTGACCATTTTTCACACTTACGACCATTGCAGCATCACCACGGTCATGTGATCAAAATTTGGATGCTTGGCAACTGGCAATGTATTTATGACGGTTGCAGTGTCCTGGGGTCATGTGATCACCTTTTGCGACCTCCTAAAAAGCAAAGTCAATGGGGAGGTCAGATCTGCTTAACAACCATGTTACATTTGCAGTGATTCATTCAGCAACTATTGCAAGAAAGGTCATAAAATGGTGGCAAAACTCACTTAACAACTGTCTTGCTCAGCCACGGAAATTTGAGCTCCATTCTGGTCGTAGGTCAAGGACTACCTATAGTGATGCATTTGTTTGATAGAGAATTCAAATATGAGCATCTGTGGTTATATTGACACAGATACAGATGCATAGTAGACTGAAGGCATACAATTGGGTTAAACTTAGCATCTCATCCTGTACATTGCCCTCAGTTACCACAAACAAAAAGAATAATAGAATTTTATGGGCAAGACAAGTATCACAGTATTTGACACACATACAGCAAGTCAGGAAGCTGGTAGGAATTTGAACCGAAGCAGTTTTAGTTCTTGTAGAAATAAGGGAGTGGAAATCTTTAGCAAACATATTGGACATGCACGAAAGGATACACCTTGAGGTCATGTTTGTGGGACAGAGTCTGTGCTGTAAAAACAGTCTGTACTTTGCGGAATGTATGAGTAAAACAGGCCCAAACTAATTAGCAATGGAGATGGGGGGGAGTAGACAGATAGAATGCTGCACCTGGAGAGGAGAGGCGTGACAAGGGGAAAGGTTAGCGTTAGGCATGAAGGCACTGACTAAACAGACTTTACACTCAGTTGAAAGTCCAGGCAACCCCTGCAGTCTTATTCCATTGCTCTGAGGGTGGGGTTCCCCCCCCGGGGGTGGGTGGGTTGTCCTAAGCATAAGCATAAGACATAATCGAAACTGCTAAAAGCTCAGCAATCCTCAAACAAAAGAAAAGCACAACATAAGAACAAAATCTGGATTCCATCCCCACTCTATTTATTCACAAAGAGCAGAGCATGCCATTTTAATAAAATAAAATAAATTGCTTTATTTCCTCATGATTATGTGCTGGCTTCGTCTTCCTTCATGAATAGTGGCCTATATAAATCTGAGGGTGGGGGGCAGAGGAAAGAGGAGTTATAATGCAGGAAGAGGAAGTTGGTCAGAAGCTAGATAATGTTATTCAACAGCAAATGCTTATTTTGATTTTTTTTAAAAAAATTGGGGATTCCCCCCCCCCCCAGCATAGAGATATACTGATAGAATTTCCTCTTATAAAGTGATTAAAGGGAACAGAACCGTGCCAGGGAAAAAAAAGAATTCTGCTCCAGTTGAAAAGCACTTCCCCCACCCCTCATTTTGTCAGTCTAAACTACTGATAGCACAAAACTTTTCAAAATGCCCCGTTCTGACTGGGAACAGACTGTTTTGAGCCTCTTGGAAGTGCTATGAAAGAATACATTTTCAATATGCTTAAAATAGACTGTTTCAAGTTTCATGCTTGAAATGGCTCAAAATTAAACCCCTCAACACTGGGAGATTTGGACCCAAAGCATTTCCCAGATAATTAACTGAGACTAAATAAATTTTAATATTCCTTTATATGGTCTGATTACCTTATCTCAAGGGATTGATTCAAATGCTAATAGAATCTGATCGACTGTCATTAAAATAAACTAGAAAAGTAGTCCCCTCACCACTGATTTTGTAAGCAAACTATTCTTTTATCCCTAACGCTTTTTTTATTATTCAAGGTTGTTTATAACACATCAGCCTATTTCCCTCCCCATTCATGTTAGAAAGGGAAAGAGACAAGTTGAAAAGCCTGTTCAGCCCTTCTTAATGAATTTTATGCAATCTGGAGCCCAAGTAAAAGGTGCAAGGATGAAATGTCGACATACTGTGGTTAATACAAACTATTCAGTGTGGATAGAGCAAAGCCTTTCTTGTCTTACAGAGAACAGAACTCTTTGCACACAAGTGGAAAAAGACAGCGAAAACCTAATTTTCTTTTAAATAAGGCTAGTCCCACGTATGTGAGTCACAAGGCAATTTTCTGCCACCACAAAATGGCAGACTGCAACACAAAGTGTTATTTCAGACTTCAGGCTCTGCTCGGCGGTTAAATGTGTGTTGTGAATCTGGATGTTTCCATTATTTGATCTGGAGTTAAAATAAGTAAAAACAAAACAAAACCCGAGGACCTCATGTTAGGCTTTCAGAAATAAAGTGCTACCTTTTCCTTTAAAAAGTAATAGCAATTGTTCTGATTTTGGTAAGGGGGGGGGACTTAGGGACTCTTATTAGAGCAAGATCTAAATGTCTTCTCTACTACAGTTATCTCTGATGTATGTTGAAAGGAGGCACTTTTCTTAACTAGATGCCAGCCAGTATTACCTGAAGTTAACATTGAGGGCAGACAACAAGTAATAGAAACAACGTATCTTCAGCAATGTGAGAGCTTAATTCCATAACACTGGCAAACAAGAAAACAAAATTCAATCAATCTCTACACCACCATTTCTACTGCAAATTCCCACTTCCTTCTTCATCAAGCTGACTAAAATGAACTAAGTGAATCATAATTGGTAACCAGGCATCACTTTCAGGATCCTTTCAAAGCTTTTCAAAGGTGGGAAATAGCAGCAATGGTGGTAGAAAGTGAAAAATAAATTGAAAAGGAAGACTTCCAAGTTCTAAGCGATGTAAGAATTGGTTGCAAATTTAGAGTTTAGGTTGCAATAAATGTTCTCATTCAAGTTGACTATACTCTGAGAAGCAGAGGATGACATACAGCAAAGTGGACAACTCAGCTACAATGGCAATTAGTTTATTGTTTGGAGACTTAAAAGGATTTGATAAGGACAGATCATCATGATGAAAAGTAAGTAGTTGCTGGGAGTCAAAACTGACTTGATGGCACATAATCCATCAATGCATGCTCTAGAATGTACTATACCTGACCCAACAATGTAGAACAATATGTATTAGAGCCACAGTGGTGCAGTGTTGCAGGCAAGCTCTTTCCACATCCTGGAGTTCTATCCTGATGGAGCTCAAAATTGACTCAGCCTTCCAGCCTCCTGAGGTCAGTAAAATGAGGATCCAGATTTTTGGGGGCAATATGCAAATAATGCTGACACTGTAAGCTGCCCAGAGAATGCTATAAAGCACTATGGAGTGGTATATAAGTCTAATTGCTATTGCTATAGCAAAAGAATGCTAGTAAACCAAAGCCACTTTAAGCTTACTATAATACTGAGAGATGGGTAGGGTTTCTCTACCTTCCAAACTGAGCCCAGGACTTTAAGCACATAGGAACACCTATTCACTATGTCCTTCTGAGTCATTTGGGTCCTTGGGTACTGCCTTCCTGTATACTGTATACTTAGTACTCCCATTATTTACAATTAGGTTTGGGAACAATATTTAATATACAGGTTCCAATTGTGATTCCATTTCCTTGACTAGCTTAAACCTGCTTAGATTTTTAGTTTTTCTGCTCAGTACTTTCACTTTTTAAATAAGTACTTGCAAAATAATTTATATTAAAATTAGATTATCAATGTTTATTTCCTTTACTATGGTTCTCATATTTTTCCCATGAAGCTGGGATTAACTGAAACTCTATCTTGTATATGGGATGGGATGGGATGATAATGATCTACCAGCAGCAGGCAATTCTTATTTTTTGCCCCTAATCTGTCCTAAACATTAATAACCTCCTCCCTGAGTTATATATAGGCCATGAGGCACAATATAAATTTTCCATTAGTAAAGAATTCCAGAGAACCGAAACATCATATTAACTCATACAATTTTATAGCTTCTAACCTTTAGCATCAGTTTAGAAAAATAAAGTGCTTAAGGAGAGATACAGGCTTTCTCAAAGCTATACATATGCACACAGTATTATTTCCAAGAATTTTCAAAACCTTTCCTTGCTTTATTCCAAGGGTTAATTCTGCAGTATTTTCTACAGATATAGTTGATCTGAAGTCTCCAGGCAGGGTTGCAAGTATGCCTTCACTGTGATTTCTGCCCTGGTTATTAGTCTCACATTTTTTTATCTCCTACTGTAGTCATAAGTTGATGTTTCAAAAATAACATAACAAGCCTACCATCAATGTTCAGAAGAAGTAACTCAGCCCAAAAGATTAAATAAACTTAGCTGAAGGCCAAGAATGACAAATGGCAAGAACCAACACCCATTTGATTTGTCGGTTCTTTCCACACAAATTTAGTCTGATCTAGCACATGCAGGATTAGCGGTATACCACTGCACTCAAATCATATATACTATATGTGACAGCATATGCTGTTAATCAAATACTGAGGATACATTTTACTCTTTTTTGCAAATATTTATAGACAATTGTTGAGGTATATAATCTTTGTAACATAATATAAAATATCATAAAATCATAAAAAGTTTCAAGCACAAAAAGTATTTAAGAAGCAACTAAACTAACAAACTGAATTAAACCTAATAAAAAGACAGAAACAATAAAAGTTTCTTTCTGAGTATTAAGTGTAGGTAGGTAGCACCTGACAATATTTGTGGGGGAGCAGATTCAAATGATAAAATAGTATTTTTCCTAGATCACTGCCTCATCACCTCACCTCAATTTATTTGACAAAAACCTTCCCAATGGCAATCTTAATAACCAGATATATTAAGGTTAAATTTAGCAGCCTGAATTGAGCCCAGAAAAGCCTGGAAGCCAGTAGAGTCGTTTCATAATTGGCAAGATATATTCCATATGACAGTTACAGCAAACAAATTACCTGCCATATTCTGTACTTCCTATGTGTATTTCTGGCTATCATTAAAGGCAGAACCACATAAGTGCATTAGAAGAATTTAGCAAGATGCTGCTAGAACATGACTAATGGCATATGTACATTTACTAGAAAGCATAGGAGAACTTACAAGAGTTACAAATTTGACCTTCTCAATAAAGCGACAATTACAGAAAAGGTGTATGTGCATTTTCAAAACAATTGGGAAAAAAATAGGATGATACTAACTTCTAATGTCAGAGGCAGTTGGGGGAGACTTTGTCACCAGGCCTTTGTTAAAGATGGATCACTCCCTGTTGACTTTGGAATTCTCTGTAATTTTGTCCACTGCAGGGAAGAGGGTCCTGTGTGATCAGTCTGCTCAGGAACTTAATGGACCTGGTAAATCCCAGAGTTTTGGGGAATTTGAGGTTGCTCCCTAAACTGTGTTGCACTTTGGCCAAAGGCATTAATTGCTGCTTAAAATGAGCAGATGACAGTGCCTTGAATCAAGCCTTTTCACATTCGTTCATGTGGATCCTGCAGGGCCCCTTGGTATTTGAAGGTATTTGGGTGTTGGAAGACATGCTGAGAGTACCACTGGAGGAAGACGAAGAGTTGTCCAAACCAGCAGCATAGGTAAAAGCCTGCACACTGGACCTTATGGAATTAAGGATGGTGAAATTTATCTCTCTACCCTACTGTGTCTATAATTCAGGTGATTTTGCTCTTTCTTATCTGTAAGGATAAAATTACCCAGATCCACTCAATGTTCCACAGTGCCAGTCCTGTGGATATGACAGAGGGATGAGTGTTGTCAGGTTATCTGGACTGAGTTTGACCCAGTTATTTTTGAGGAAGTGGATAGACTCTTTTTAGTTGTTGAGGTCTGCCATCTGTATGTTAGATCCATGTCTTTCCTAGCTGGTCAAGGCCTCCCAGGAGGTGACATGTACCTGGATCCAAGTAGTAGTAAATGCTTCTTTGTAGGATGTCTCTTGAAGGGGAATCCACTCCTACAGAAGTTACTACATTGTCCAGTTCCAAACCTTCCCTTTTAGAAGGTTGTTGAGAAATTGATAGATCTCTGAAGAGAATGGATTGTCTGGATCCTCTATAATCAGGTTTCCAGCTGGGATACAGTCTGATAGGGCATTGATTGTGCATGTGAATGAACTCTGGTAGGCCCGGGACAGATTGGTGTATTCATCCTAGCCCTACATTCATCTACATACATTTGATACCATCAAATTTGGTATCCTTCTGGGCTGGCTAAGAGGACTGGGAGTGAAAAGCTGGTACATTTTCCTCCTCCTTCCAGTGTCAGGTGTTTTAGCTGGCATTCATAGAAGGACAAAGTTGTTTTACTTAGGTCTTGACTCTCTCACCACTTCTATTTAACATCTACATGAAATCCTTACGCAACGTCATCAGCCAACATGGGGTCAAGCATGATAAATATGTTGATGATACTCAGCTCTACATCTCGATTGACCATCCAGGCTGTCGCAACTGATGCTGTGTAGGTGCTTTACTAGTGCTTGGAGACAGTATGAATCTGGATGAGCTTCAGTTCAAACTTCACAAGATTGAGTAATTGTGGAGTTTACAGCCGCTTAGGGGTCTGCCATCCTCTGTGCTGCCTAATGTTATGCTCACACAGCCAGAATTAGCATACAAACTAGTGTTTCTTTGGGACCAAGAGCTCCTGCTTGAAGAGTAGATACCAGCTGTGACTAGGAGAGCTTTTACACAAACACATCTTGTTTGCACTCTTTCCAAGATTGAGATGCATTGCTCAAGATCACTTATGCCTTAGTCACCTCCCAATTTGGCTACATCCTCTCATTTAGCAACCACATTCTGTTCCAATTACTTGGTCACTATGTGAAATGGTCCCTAAGTAAATAAAGATCATTGGTTGCTACCCTCTAACTCAGATAAAGTTCTCTTGTTCAGTGTCCTGTATGTGATCGATTTTTCCTTTTTTTTTTTGCCCTCTCGAAGGACTGAGAGATTGCTTAACATGCTATTGCTTCCCGAGTTACTTTTCTCTACAGTGCAGTTCTTCCCTAAAAGTGCTAACCATAAGTTAACAAGCTTAGCTCTGTGATTTTAATTTGATTAGAACCCCCCAGCTGGCTGCACTACTGCCTAAAACTAACCAGGCCTTAATCAGTTTTATACTGAAGACTTGTCAGTTTCCGGAAATCTGGTCGTAAATGGATACATCAGTTAGGAAATGAACTTTTTATTACCACTGAATACTGTTGTATTTGTGAATGGTTGTTAACTGCTGTAGTCTGTATACAAGGATTGCAATACACTCTATATGGGGTGCCCTGGAAGAGCATTCAAAAGTTGTATCTGGTCCAGAATGTAGTGCCATAGGTAGTGTGAATGCTTCACAGTACACAAATGAAATATTACTGGTATGTGACCTGCTCTGACTCTCAAGTGGGCTTCCAGTTGCAATTCAGTTTGCTGCTGTTCATACCTTAAAAGCCCTATACTACTTGCGGTCAGGTTGTTTGCAGGATTATCCCCATCCCAATAGAGCTGGCAGAGTGGACATATTCCGAGTTCCCTCAGTGAAACAGTGTCCCCTGGTGGGATCTCGGAAGAGTGCCTGCCTCGTGGAACCTGCCTTAAGCTTTCAAAATCCAGATGGTCCTGATTTTTGATGGCCTTCAGAAAAACAATGGAAATAGGGTTTTCTGTCTAGGCACTGGCATGATACGATTAACTGGTGGATACCAGTTTTACTGGGGCCTCAACATCATCTTAATCATATTGTACTGTATTTTTAAAAATTCTTTTTCACTGTCTGCAGATGCTTTGGTAGAACCTTTATTTCATAAACTCAGAATTTTCTATCTTGAGTACTTTCTAGACTAAATTAGGGGAAAGGAAATCTACCAAATTTTATTGTATTCAGTTCTCATTTTCTCCCCCACCCCCAACAAAAAAAAGTTTATTCAGTATAAATTGTTAAGCATGTATGCATGTATATTTTTATTTAGCTTTACTCATTTATGTCTTTAGGTGCCCAACTCAATAAGTGACTCTGGGCAGTGTACATCATAAAATGTAAAAACAAATTAAAAATAATTAAAACAATACAATGTAAACATATATGGCTGGTGAGTAGAACTATTATCATGGATGTTAATACTGCCAAGTACAAACAGGAACCTTAACACACTTGAGTGCCAGGCCTGGGCACACAATCAAGTCTTCATGGCTTACTAAAGGTCAACAGGGTCATGGTCACTGTGATCTCTGCGGGGAAAATGTTCCAGGGCAGGGCAGTAGAGAAGGCACATTACCTGGTTCCCTCCAGACAACTTTCTTTGGCTGATGGGACAGTAACATGCCCAACCTGCCAAAATAAATTGGACAGGTAGAAACGACTGGGTGAAGATGGTTTCTTAGGTAACCTATCCCCAAGGCATAAAGAGCTTTAAAGATGATAAACAACACCTTAAATTGCACCTGGAAGCACAATGGCCAATGCAGCTCAGGTGGCCGTAGTATTACATGTGTTGAATATCTGATATCCTTTGTTAACCATGCAGTTGCATTCTGTACCAGATGAAGCTTCTGAATGCTCTTCAAGTGCAGCCTCATTTAGAATGTGTTGCAGTAATCCAGACGAGAAGCTACAAGGGTATGTGTAACTATGAACAAAGCCTCTTGATGCAGAACAGGCACAACTGGTGCACAACCCTTCTGGCCACAGCACTGCCTACTCTTCTAGGAAACAGGAGTCAAAGAGGACTTCCAGATTGTACACCAGGCTCTTCTGGGCAGTGTCAACCCACCCAGACTAATTGTAGAAAACCCTTGCTATAGGAAGGCCCAAATACTCAAAGCCATTCAGTCTTGCTTGGGTTGAGTTGAAGCCCATTTCTCCCCATCAAAACACAGCTTTCAGTCATCGGGACAGGACGGGACAGCATCATTCAGCAGACAGAAGTGGAGATATAAAGCTGAATATCAACAGCATATTGATAATAACCGAACTGTTGGACCACCTCAAGTAGATGTTAAATAGGAGAGAGACAAAACTGAATCCCAGACCATCCCACAAAGTAGGGGCCATGGGCTGGATCTCTCTTTTCTGTTCTTACTATAGATATTTGAAATAAATTAATCAATCAATCAATATATTTACATATATTACCAAGATGCAAGCTGGAATCAGCACAGATTACAAAACATATAAAACAGTGTTTATATGGGCATACAGAAGTATGATCATAACTGTCCATGGAAGTCCATGCTGTACCAGATGAAGCTTCTGTGGTCATTAAGAACGTGCCCTTTTAGAGCCACACTGCATTAACTGAACTGCATGTGACAAGGCATGTGACAAGGAGCTCCTGATACTGGACAGGCACAAATAGTTTAAGCTGTGTGAAGGCTCTCTGAGCTATAGATGGCTCATGCTTTTTAAACAAGAAGCCATGGAGGGGAGGGCTCCAAATTGTGTTCTGGGTTTGTTTGGCGTAGCTCTACCCCATCTAGAACAAAAGAAGGAAACTCTCTGGATTCAGGTAATCCCATAGTTCACAGTTACTGAGTCTTACAAGAATTGATCCAAACCTATGTTCCCCCTCCAGATTCTACCTCGTCCAGATACAGGGACAGAACCTCAATGGTATTTTCATGTAAAATTGGATGAGGTTTTCCCACAGATCAAGGAAGGCCAGGACAGATGTACTCCTTCCATTTCAGTCCCACAACAGTTCACCAACAAGAGCAACCGATGTTGTCCACATAGGCTGAAATATGATTGATAAGGATCAACATAAACCACTTCATCCAAGATCCTTTGGAAATGTAGCTTGACCACCTTTTCAACTATTTTTTTTCCAAGAAAAGAAGGTTGTAGACAACTGAGTAATTATTAAGCAGTGTTAGGCCCAGCAATTGCTTGAGACAGAAGAGAATCACTGCTTTCTTAAGAGAAAAATTCACTACTGCTTGGACCCAACCATGCTACCTTCCTGAGGCCTTAACAAACCAAAACAGACAATCTAAAATAAGATGGACTCACTCAGCTCCAAGGACCTTTTCTAATTCTTTGGGGCCAATAGGATAAAATTCTTCCCAGATAACCATGTCAGATCTTGCCTAGCCAACTCTGCAGAATCTATATAACCGAAATCCAACTCTGATTGTACCCCCGTGATTTTATTTGACATATGTTATAAAAAAAATCCTCAAAGGAGTTTTGTAGGTGATCTTCCCAGCAAGAACGAACTCATCTTAAAAAGGGTCATTGGACAGCAATCAATGAATGCAGTAAGAGCAGAAAATAATTCCCCTTCTGCTCTTATTGTCCCGATAAAGTCTCTTACAAGGATTCCCATGTCTGGTCATATTTTTTCTTCTTTGTTCTTCAGCATCACTCTAGTCTAAACTTTCTTCTGCTTCATCTCCCAGAGTCTCTGTGTAGACTGAGGAGCTATAGGAATTCATGAGTAGAGAGAGGTCACACAGTCACAATCTGGTTTAAGATTGTTGTCATTTTCTCTTTCCAAATTGTGACTAAGGCCTTGGCCAAACTGTACACTAGATTCTCAGGAATTCCACCAAGTGCACTCTGAAACCTAACCATAGAATCTTGACTCATATAGGCCAGATATGTTACCAATGAAGCAAGAGAAAAACATGGCTTAAGATAGACAAAAGCAGCTCATTAATTCACATGAGTGGGGAGAGGTGTAGTAAAGGACAATCAGACTTTAAAGATTCTGTTACTGTAGTTAATATTAATAAAAGTAGTGGTAGCTTCCTGTGGAATTGATTTCTTGATTTGGTCTACACAGTGGGGCTGAAATCAATCTTGGAAGTTATTGGCCTCCTCCAGTCACTATGGTAACAAATCTGGCTCTCTCTGTCAATCAAGGTCATTTTCCTTATTCTACACCACGGGTGTCCAACTTGATCACGTCACGTGATGTATCATGATGTATCGCAACATTTTTTGCTTTTGCGGAGCCAGGGTAGGCGTGGCCTGCACATGATGCATCCAGCCTGCGGGCCACCAATTTGACAGGCCTACTCTACACCAACTGGATCTATTAGGACATTAGCCCCTACTTCACTGAAGTGGAAAATGGAAATGTAAAACTCCAAAGCAATCAAAAAGTGCCCTGTCCATAACAAGGACAGAAATATTTCTCACCTCCAGATCACATTTCCAATTCCCTCAGTCATGACTTGGGCCAGGTCCATAATGGCCATAAACTCCTGAGCCACTCTAGACATGATGCTCAAAGATGAAAGATTGAAATCTTCCCAAGAGTATAAGCCTGGGAAATCCCATCACCAGTTTGTAACCAAGCTAAATACCTCAGGCAGGGATGCTGCTTTGAAGAAAGAAAAGCAGTACAGAAGCAGCAATCCTATCTATTTCCTAGAGCCGTGATGGCGAACCTATGCCACACGTGCCGGAAGTGGCATGCCGAGCCATCTATCTGGGCATGTCAGCCATCGCCCATTGCTCTTCCGGGTTCTGGTGCGCGGCCAGCTGGTCTTCGCATGTGCGGGAGCGCCGGAAACTGGAAGACCAGCTCCCTGGTGCACATGCACACACCGGACAGCTGGTCTTCACACGCACATACATGCCAGACAGCTGATCTTCACGCGTGCATGCACATTAGAAACCGAAGACCAGGAGGAAGCTAAGCTTCTGGTTTCCGGCACTCCTGTGCGCGCTCCCTTTTCGGCACTCAGTGCCGAAAAGCTTAACCACCACTGCCCTAGAGTCTAGCCTCATATATAAGAGTTCCCATTGGATTATCTGCAGTGCAGTGCCTCTGAAAGGAATAACAATCTCACAAATAATTGCTATTCCTAATAAAGAATTTGTAGCTCGGGGTTGACATGGGAGGTGTCCTTAGTGCTCTCTGAGCTTTCTTGCAGACGTTTCATTACTCAAACTAGATAACATCATCAGTGCTAGTAAGGAGTGGAGTTTGCTGTTTAGCCACGCCCCCATCTTTCCCAGGACATTGCAACCTAAAAATTCAGGATGGCTTTCCAAAATGAGAAGCTCCATTCCATACCTGTCTTCTATCAAAGATTTTGGTAATTTAATTTTTGAAAGTAGTTTTCCACTGGTTAGTATATCTTTATGCAAACATTTTCCTAAAAATAGATGTGCAATTTTATTTATAATAGACATATTTTATATGCATTTTGGAGCTGTGAGTATTCATTAAATTTGGGAAAGGTGTAAATATCAGTGCAAAATTAAGTTTAATTTATATATAGATTTGAGTAGTGTAAATCAGATAATTTCACATTAAAATGCAAACTGAATGTCTCCTCCATCTCTATTCCTAACTGCATATAAAAACAAAAAGAAAAAAGAGTGACTGACACTCTAGGTATTCTATCCACATACCTTTATCAAATCTCAAATATGTAAGAAATACACAATGCTTGCCTATTCATTTGTTAAAGAAAAATAATTTTTACAGAAAGAAAACCACAAAAGATACAAATAAGAACATGTTACATTCTATATTCAATACAGAAGCACTATTTTAAGGATGACAACTGAGGTAGCAGGCAAACAAAGAGACATGCTACAGGCTGCCTTTCAATGTTGCATAAGGCATAAGAATCCTATTCAAACTCTATAGTACACCAGCGTATCATGATTCCTCTCTGACTAAATATATTAGGCTATTTTTTAATGTAAACTTTTAATAGGTCAAGAATACCATAGAGCCATGTGCAGAACTCAAGTCCCCTTCTGTGGTTCCAGACAAAGTCTGATTACAGTAGTTAAAATCCATATCCCAGATCTTTGACATTTTGAGGCAGGAAAAAACTGTAGTGTAATCCATCATATAGCTATGTGATTTTTAAAAGATAAAAATATCACCCACTCCGCAGAAGACTATAGGAATTCAGATTACTGTGTACAACTAGAGATCGTAGAAAGTAACCTGTATTAGACTATGGTGGTAAAAAAAAACAGGAGTCTTGTAGCATTTTTTTTCAACTAACAAATTTTATTAAAAGGCACAAACTGCATCTCACTTCATCAGATGCATACAGTGGCTAGACTAATGTAGGATTTAAAATAGAGTGAGGTGGAGTATGGATTATATAAGTATAGGTTACATGTGAAACAATTTACAAGTACTTTATCAAAACAACTGTAGCCAACTTTAGCATGATTAACAAATGTCAAACATGATGTGCGTGCATAACCAGGTACACAATGTAAAACTCTCCTGTGGCAACCACACCAGAGAAAGACTGAAATGATGGATGTGTTGAATTTTCATGAAACTCATTCACTATAACTGTCATTCTAATTGAGATGGTCTTGGTAAGCTTCCAATGAATAAGTTTCTCCCATTGGGTTAGAAGTTTATTAAAAAATTCTTAGAAATATGTATTTCTAAGAGGGCAAACCACAAGCTATTGCATATACATACATATACTCACACACACATATATGTAATCAACACCTCAGTGTGTGTGTGTGTGTTGTGCACGCGCACATTTAAACGCTTACGAGTGTGGTGCTGAGAGGCAACTGAACTTTGTTTTTCTTTGAAGATGTTTCACTTCTCATCCAAGAAGCTTCTTCAGCTCTGACTGTATGGTGGGGAATGGAAGGATTTATAGTCCTTGAAGACAGCTGGTCATTTGCATTTTTTTAGAGTCATTGATGCCACTTGGAGATTTGTCTGTATCACCTCAGGGTCACCTGAGTAGTGCAAATGGATGTGGAGCTTCTTCTAAGAAAAACAAGAAAGTTGCCTCTTGAAAAAGCACCTTTGGGACAACCATGACCTGGATGACTAAGAATCTCCGCATACATTACTGCCGATGATGAATATCTGCCTAGAAAAAAATCTGGTCATATATTTGTCAACAACAATCAGAAAAATTTCTGATTCAGACTTTTGATGGACTTTACTGTAATAGAAGTGACACTTCTCTTAGAAATCTGCTCTCTATACTGTTACAGTATATACCCAAATATTCTGACTCTTGTTAGAAAACTAATCATGAAATAGTCACTGCAGCAACATTTTGAAATTCCTCTACAAACAAATGTTTGATACATGTAATTACAGATAGTCCTTGACTTATGACTACAATTGAGCCCAATTTTTCTGTTGCTAAGCAAGACAATTGTTAAGTGAATGTTGCCATTTTAAGTCCTTTCTTGTCATAGTTGTTAAGTGAATCTCTGCAGTTGTCAAATTAGTAACATAGTTGTTAAATGAATGTGGCTTCCCCATTCACTTTGCTTGCTAAAAGGTCACAAAAGGTGATCATGTGATCCTTGGATGTCATAAATATAAGTCAGTTGCTAAGAGTCTGAATTTGGTCACATGACCATGGGGATGATTGTAAGTGTTAAAAAATGTAAAAAATAGTCATGTCACTTTTTTCAGTGACGTAACTTTGAGTGGTCACTAAATGAACTGTTGTAAGTTGAAGACTACCTAAATTACCTGTGGTTTGTAAAGGCAATAGAAGTATTACAATCTGGGCATGATTTAACAACAATTTCAGCAGTGTGCAAAATGTTTGTTAAATGATTACTATAAAGCATATGACAAGACTGACATCATAAAAAGTCTAACCTCATTCAATTTTGAAGTGGCTGCCATGTATTACAAACTATTTAAGAATATCATCATCTGAATCTTATAGATGTATATACTTTAGTATTTAGCATAGCAAATGATTGTATGTTTCTGTTGAAGGGTGCCATACCTTTATGTTTGTCTGCTTGGTCATAAACCCCCTTTAGTTAATAGTCAAAGAATTGAGCATTCGTGTAATATACTGACTCCTTTCATCATAATGCCCATTGTTTCTGTAATCCATTTAGAATAAGCACTAAATGAAGCTGAGTTTGAGATAAACCAACAAATACCCACAGAATATGATCCTAGCGAATTCTGATAGAAATAAACCTGATTCATACCACTCAATAAAATGTGCAGCTGGAAACTTAAAATTATCTACCAGCCTGCCCATTTTCAGTTTCCCAATTCAAATCTTGCTAAATATAGATATTAAGACACATATAGGAAATACGCATTTTGATGAAAATACTGTTTCTGTCGTTTAGAAGATTATTTCGGTGGGATGTGGATTAAAAAAAGTCACAAATCTGTAGGCACATGATGAAATGGAATAATGTGAAACTGATATAAGAAAGAGCAACACACTTATACCTAGATGGCACTCAAATGGGCGCCATCTGATAGAAAAAGAATTTTACCCACCTACTATCCCCACCCCTATACATTAGGGTAATTCTAATGAAACTCATAAAAACAAAATATTCCTAATTATTTCAGCTCTAGCTACCAAGTATGCAAGACAAAGGCGAGATTGATGTAGTGTATCTCACAATGGCCGTACTGATTTCTCCACTAACCCTTCCTCTGCACATGGTCAATTAGCATTGAAAATCCTGTGCTGATTTCATTCGCTGGAATTTTTAAGCAGGTCAGAAGAAAGATGTTATTGAAAGGAAAACTCTCATCTAAATAAGAAAAGAGCACGTGGCCATCTGCTTCAGCTCTACCATATAGAAATGTCACTGAACTCAGACACAGTCCTCTTCGCCCTTCTTTTGAAATAGCTAACAAAGAACCAGAGAGAAATATGTATACATTCAGGTTCTCCTCAGCATTTTTTTAACCTTACTAAACACATTGTGCGGATCACTTTCTTTTTAAAGAAATGTAAGTTTCTATAGCTGCTTAAGACAAGCTCACTTCTTCATACTAGCTGAGATAGAATTGCATTTTGCGTATAAAGATGGTGGCAGTCTGGACAGACCTTTGAACCTCCCAAAATTGCAGAGGTATTTCTACCCATAGTTGTAAGGACAACTTCTTGGCCCAATCACTTTTAACAAATAAATCTTCCTCATTGAAAACATGAAAACTGATTTGGATAAATCATCGCACAACAGGCATTCTAAGAAGCAACAGTCTGCATGATACTAGAGTTTCATTTTTCTCTAGTATCTAAACTCACAAACATATTTTCTATATATTCCCAGGAGATGTGTGAATCAGTTTGCCTTCCTACTGAATCATTACACTTTCTTTCCAAAGCAAGTTTGCACTTTTATCCCTATATGTCAGTGCTTAATTTACTTTCAGTAAAATTGCAATAAATGCAATTGGTTTTTTTTTATCCCAGGACCCAGCAATTTACATGTCTCTATAATCCTCCCTTGTCCATTTTTTAACCACTGTATAAACACAGGATTTATTGAAGAAGAACAATGCTAGAAGAAGAAATAGAGTGTAAATGCAGTGATGGACAAAGCTGACATGTGACAAGACTTCCGTTTGACAGTATTAGAACTCTTCCAAAAAAGGGGAGTGCAATGTATGTTCATATCTGTCAATGTTGCACAACCTTTTCCCCTAGTTGTTGCTGTTTCAGTTATGCAAAATAGAGCAAAGTAGATCGCATCTAAAGAGGCAAACTCCTGGATGAAGTGCACTGATTTTCAACTAAAAATATAACTGCTTTTTTTGAACGTGATATGGGCAAATGGGAAAGAAAAGATATCACAAGATAAAAAGGTAAAGATGCCCAAGTCAATCTTGCTCCTGGTAATTGCAACCATGTCATTTCCTTGAAAGTGTTACATGTTTTAACCCAGAATCTTCCCAGAAGATTCACTAACCTCTTCATTCACCAATTCTGCTGCTCTTTCACTCCAGCTGTAACTTCTATGCAGGCCAACCTGCTCTATGAATCCATTTTTAAAGTTTTCATTGTTAGCTGCCACCAATGTAATGTGTTTGCAATAATTTCAGTTGTATTTTTTTGTTTTATTTTTAACCTCTGTTAACTGTTCAGTTGCATGATGGAGAAAGGAAGCATACAGATTGAAATACATAAAAATAAGCATTTCAAAGTGTGGATTTTTCCCCCCATTAGATGGCTTTTCTGGGAAGAGCTCAAAACAGCACACAACCCTGTGAAATATGTTGAGCTGAGAGAAAATGATGGCTCCAAAGTCACCTAGAGAGATTCCATAGCTGATATTTGAATCTAAATCTCTATGGTCTTAGCCCAACATCTTTTAAAAAGATCTTTTAAAAAGATATATGCAGCTGAACGTTTCATGTAGTTTACTCATTATGGTTAGCAATCACAGTATGGCAGGATTTTCCCCCCCCACAGGACAGTTGAGTACAGCTACCAAAGCCATATTCTAAAGACTTTTTTTTTCACACCAGTTTGCCAAATCAAAGTACTTACAGTTTTGCAGATTATTAACTCTTAACCTAGTATGTGGAGGAGGGTCAAGAAATCAATCAGCATTCTAATCACCACCAGTTACAGGAGGACAAGTTCACAGCTCCTCTCAAACAACTGAGGCCCTAAATCTTGCTGAAATTACCTTTCCAATTAGGTGCTTTGTGTTTGCTTGCTAACATACCACAGAAAAGAAGTATCTTTACAATTCATTTATTTCCTGAGAACCAGTTTGGTGTAGTTAAGGCATAAGGCTAGAAACTGGGAGATCGTGAGTTCTAGTTCCCCCACCCACCCAGGCACAAAGGCAGCTAGTCCCTTTCTCTCTAGAAAGAAGGCAATAGCCAACCACTTCTGAAAAACCTTGCCTAGAAAACTGCAGCGACTTGTCTAGGCAGTCTCCAAGAATCAGGCACAATTGAACGAAAGAAAAAGTATTTCTTGTATCTGTAATTTTTACTCCAGGTAATTAATGAAAGCTAGCCAAGATCCAGTTTCTGGATTTATTTAAAGATGATAGCTACCTCAAATAAGAGATAAAAGCAGATTTCTAATCTCCATTCGCAAATGGGGATGGTAGCGTTAGAGGAGATGGCCTCGCTAGCATGTATAATTGACTATTGTCACCATTCAAAAATTCTAGCAAAGTCTAACTTGGGCTTTTTTTTCGGTCTTCTTTTCATGTACCTGATGAATAGACGAGAGTTTATACTATTATAACCAGGGTGGAATTCTGATGGCTATAATGTAATAGACTATAACCAGAAATCTACAGATTGGAAAAGGAAATTGAGAAAGAAGAATATCTACCTTTGTAATGGTTACCAAGTTTACACCACTATGAAATTTGAGAGTTGATTCAGATTATGCAGTTAGAATGTTGGTACATCAGCTGGCATAATTGTCCATGCTTTTAGTGACAGTAGCAGAAATATTTATCTATAAAGATACCATATAAGAAAGCTACATTCATCTTCAATTTCTAGTGTAAGGTTATTGTAGCTTTTGTCAGCCTGATAACGTCCAGGTGTGTTGGAATTACAATTCAGAATCAGAATCAGAATCAGAATCCTTTATTGGCCAAGTGTGAATGGACACACAAGGAATTTTTTCTTTGGTGCGTATGCTCTCAGTAAACAAAAGAAGAAATATAAAAAGTTAAAATAAATACATTAATAAGATACAACACTTAGTGATAGTCATAGGTTACTAGTAAACAGTCAAATCTAATAATAATAATAATTTAAATAATAAATAATCAAATAAAAGGAAAAAACAAATAATATAAATTGTAAATTTATATAAATATAAAAGAGCCTTGAATGGTGCAGCGGGCTAAACGCTGTACTTAAAGTAATTAAGTTTCAGCTCCCAGCTGCCTGCAATTT
>JANHJO010001871.1:18150-29289 GCA_032468235.1 Pseudoxyrhopus heterurus | reverse complement strand
ACAGGAAGGCCTGGAGGAACATTGTCCATGGGGTCGCGATGGGTCGGACACAACTTCGCAACTAACAACAACAACAACAACAAATGTTCTATTGCATGGTGGGCATGGAAATGATTGGAGTCTGGGATCAAAAAGTCTTCATCATCTCTAATACAAGGATCATTAGCCCTCTTTGCCCCCCAATGCTTGCAGTATCGCTGTCTCTTATGGACACTGTCTCTTATTTATGATGGCCATTAAAATACCCTTAAAAGAGAACGCATGTAGACAAGTGATTTTTTTAAAAAAAAAACACAATTAAATGGATTTCCAAGTTTTTTAAAATACATCAAAATAAAGAATAATATAAGATCTGCTCTCAGCCAACCTACATAGATTAGTGTTTATATTCTTTCCCTGCCCTATCTAGCAGTTTTTTGTCATCTATTAAGAATTCCTTTTCTTACTGCTGATGTTTGTAACACAGTGACAGAGTGCAGAAAACATGACGATTATCCTTTTGTTCATATCATTTACAAATCTGAACTCTTTCAACTCTTAATAACACACATAAACATCTCTCTCTCTCTCTCCCCTCCCCTCTCTCTCTCGTTAGCTTTTTAAACATCTTTGCTTTGTGAGCTCACTGGTTTCTGGCCACAATTTTAAGGTGCTACCTTTAAAGCCATTCAGGACATAGAACTTGGCTGAGGGATTGTCTATCTCCAGTAACTTCTTCCTGCATGTAGACTTAAGAGTGGGTTGGTATACTCCAGATTCCATCAGTTAAAGAATAACTGAGCCTCACAGAATCTAGGAAACAAGTCTTATGAGGCCTGATGCAGCTTCTCTCTGAGGGATATGTATGACACCAATCTGCTCTTGCTAAAATGGTTATTAAAAATGTTTTTTCCCTCAGGATTATCTTGGGCAGGAGTCTCCAAACTTGGCAACTTTAAGACTTGTGGACTTCAACTCCCAGAATTGCCTACCAGTATGACTAGCTGAGGAATTCTGAGAGTTGACGTGCATAAATCCTAAAGTTGTCAAATTTGGAGATCCCTGATCTTGGGTGACAAGCCTTTTATGGGATTACGTGTGTTAGGCCAGATGTTTTTCCTCTTCTGGATGTGCATTGTTCTTTCTCCTTTGTTTTGTTGTGTTTATACTCTTTATTGTTGTAAGCTGCCAGAGTTGTCATGTAGTTGGGTGGTCTTATAAATTCTTTGTAAACAATTAAACAAATAAAAGTAAATAAACTAGATAACCAGAGCTCTTTTTAGCGAAAATGGTTCTTGATTCTCTAGAAAAATGCTATACTGCATCTTTCCTTCCATTCAGTTTAACTAAGCAATATACTTTTACTTGAAACATACGTTTTGATCTTTGTTTTCTTCTTCCTCTCCCACACATTTTTACTCTCTCAACATATATAACATTCTTTGTTTCTTTTTTCTTCTTTCGTCCTACTCCCATTTGGATATCTGCAAATACACAGATCTGGATTTATTATTTAACTAGGGCTAAATTAGCTAAGTGGCAAAAATCCAAACCACCATTAAATAGCAGCAGAGATGTCTTTTCTGTCATCAAGGGGTCTTCTGGATTTTTGAAAAATAGATATGGTAGCCTTAGCCTTTAAATAATGTCCTGCAAAACTTTGGAAGGAGAACAGAAAGAGAGCAGAGTAAAATGGAGAACAAAAGGTGACTTCCCCAGAGAATGGAGGCATATGGAGGGTGAACCTTTACAAATTGTCTGAAACAACTTTGGACATCCGATCATTCTCGGGCCTTGGTACTTTTAAGTCCTAAGAAGCACAAAACCACAAAGCTCACTCATCTGTTGGGCCACTACAACGATATTTGAGTCTGTCAGCTCTAGGTAGTTCTGTTTAGTCTCTGATTTCAGATGCCAAAGGACTTATCAACACTGTCAGGTTGCCCTATTGCCAGTACAGACCAGCCAAATTTTTGGATGGCAGGTACAGACATTGTCACCTGATACTGACCCCCTCAGTCTCCATATGCTGTTTTCTTGTTTCTGTGGCTGCAGATATTATTGTTCGTTTTACCTGTGATGTAGTTATTAATTACTTGCAGGCTAACTGCTGAACCTTGATTATATCATAGAGACAGAAGACCTCTTCAAGTGATTCAGTATGGTCTCTGAAATTTCTGGAGTTCCAACAATAGGACCGTGATTATAACACTTATCTGGCCTTTACAATATTGGTGGTTTAAAATCTGAGAGTGTTTTTAAAAAATACAAGGTCAGGGAAAATACACTGTGAGAACGACAGGAATGCTATTGTAGTATTGAAGAGTAGAAGTACAGAATTTTGAAAAACTGCCAGTTTCTCTCTGCCTCCTTTTATGACAAACAAAATCATGACAAAGTTATTTTGAGTTCTTTAAACCATTTTTTAATTTTATTCTTACTTTGGCCTGGATTCCCTATGATGCTGTCTGCCTGTGATGTAGGTCTATGATGTGTGTCTGTTTCTCCTACTTTGTATCATCCTTTACTGTTCATTTTATTAACTTATACTTCTATACACTGTTTATATGGTATTTTAATATGTTGGATGTTAGTCACTGACTATAATAAAGTTTTTGTTTTGTTATTTCTCATATCTTTCATTTTCTCATAAGTAAGTTGCCACTATTAAAGCTCATGCATTTCTTCATCAAGCTTATCTCTGCATATCTTTAGACTATTTTTCTTTTGCTTAACTACCTACTTTTCCTTTTTTCCCCTTTTATTTAATCAGTCCAGCAGTGTGTTATTGCTTCATTAGATGCACAACTGGACTTATTTTAAAAAATGCTGGAAAAGCAGGAAAGCAAAAAAGTTATAAAATTTATATTTATAATTTATCTAATAATTATAATTTACCCATTTGAAACTGGCAACATTCTATATGTTAAGGAAGTATTAGAATTGTGCTATTGTAGAATATTTTTACTGTAATATTGTGCTACTGTAGAACCTTTGTTCGGTTAAAGGTAACTCTGGAAGCCAGTTTAGTTCGTCTATTAACATGGGCATAATGGGTTATTGTTTATGTTGGCATTAATCCTTGTACATCACCCAGAATCATCCTTGTAAGATTTTTCTTCAAATTATTTAAAGAGTTTTAAGATTATTTATTTACATTACAAATAAATAAATAAATATAATTTTTATTTCAAAGCTAGTAGTTGAACTTGTATGCATACACATTTAACTTTAACTTTGCATATTTAAATTTAATTTAACTTGTACATGCTTGTGTATGTGTGTGTGTATGAAGTATATGTATACACATTGTTCCCCATGCCATCCATCTGGTAAACTCGCAAGATTCATTTTTCTCACCATGTACATGTATACATCCTAACTAGATTGTGTTGTTTCTCCATGTCATATAATATATGTGGGTATATGCATAACTTTGTACATATTTATTTATTTAGTCATGTTTATGTAGTGTATGTTGGAGGTGGAGACCCTTTGAGAGCTGTATGCAACAAAATTTCATTTTAATGCATGCCGATTAGTGTACATTCAAAGTGACAATATAGTTATTCTAAGTCTAAGTTTAATACACACACACAAACACACACGAACACAAACCTATACATGATGTATACATGAAAACCCACCCACAGAAGAGAAAGGGCAAAATAGTGGGAGGGTGCAGCAGCAGAGAAATTATCCAATGGGAGGACAAGGTGGCCTGCAGCCTTTGCAAGTGGGTATCTCAATCTGGGCAATTTTTTAAAAAAATCAGCTTACAATCAAGCCACCATGAACACAATACAGGAGCAGCTGGAATGGTAAATACAGATATGTTTTTATTCATTGTCCTCTGTAGTCATAGAGATACCAGTGAACCAACTAGATCCACTGAAGTTTGCACAGATGTAAAAGCTGGCTCTTTTATGTTGAAAAGACTTGTAACCACTGAGCCATGAATCTTTAAAATAATGTTTTTAAGAAGTAGTGGAAACTTCTGAAAGTAGCCTAGTTCAGAGATATGCTGATACTATACACCAGCTGTTTCTAATTGCTGAATAATATGTTAAGGGTTCCAACATCAAGAACCTGGGAATAGTTCCAGGAGAGCTAGATGAGTTGAAAGCTAATAGCTTATAAAGAAACATAACATTCCGTTTTATCAATCAGCATACCGTCTATTATTGCCCTGGGATTCTTGATAGCGTTTCAGATTCCCTTGTTTCCTGAGCTTTGCCAAAACTGAAGAAAGACAGGCCTGTGTTCGGGTGTGGAAATCTGGCCGCATATTTCTGCACTGAAGGATGCAACATGGGTCAGATTTGGGCACCAAAGAAAAACCCTCCATAAGATCCTGAAACTTGTCCTGCCATAAATAAAGTTTCCAGGTTTTCCGTTTCTACTTAAAACACAAAGAGTTGTAGCCCATGTTTATATAGCAGAAAAATAATGCAAGAAGTGGTTGTTTGAGAAGTCCAAATGTAAAAAATATCACAACCAGGATGAGAAACACCTAGCCTAAGCACAGTAAGTCATTGTGACCTTGCAAAAGCTTTCATGATGACTTTCAAAGTATTACATTCGACACTTTCTCAAGATTGATAAAGGGGATTCAGCAAGTACTAGACACTTTGTGCTACTTGAACATTTCCTGGAGGACAGCTGTAAGGAAAAACCCCATCCATTTAGAATTAATGGAACTTTCAGTTTAGGATAAGTAATCAATACTGCTCGATAAAATCTTTACCTATCAGAATATTCAGCAATATACACATTATTTCTTTTCCTTTGTTAGAAAGTTTGATTCTGTAATCAAACTCAGTTCATAGCCTTGAACCACTTTTTATTTTGTTTGAAGTCATAAAAAGTATAATATCGCTATACACATAACGCACCTTTTTAATTTCTATCCTTTTAAAAAAAAAATAATTCAGGACAGCTTGTCCTTCATTAATTCAGGGAAGCCTTGATAGTTATTGGATATGGAGGTCTTAAAAGTGAAGCCTTAAGCAGAGAAGCTTTAAGAGTCCCAGGAGTTCAAACCCAATCTATTACTCTAATTATTTCATTATTCCAGATTAATATGTAAGTATATGTTTATCTATGTGTCTGTGCATATGTAAGTGTGTGTGTGTGATTCTAGGTTAATATATAAAAAGCTATGATTTTCTTTTTTTATTCAGGAAGTAATAAAACAAAACATAAAAAATGAACCAGTGTTTTATTTCTAATCTTTTATTCGCTTCAGTGAGAGATTCTGTTGAATGGATGTGTTTTCCTGATAAATATGTGTAGAATGACAATATTAATATCTCTCCTGTTCTATAATATTTAATATTGTTATGCAGGTGGTCCTTAATTTATGACCATTTGTTTAGTCACTATTCAAAGTTAGGACAGCAGTAAAAAAAAAATGACATGATGGGTTCTTACACTTATGACCATCGTGATTTGGGGATTTGGCAACCAGCATATATTTATAAATGTGGCACAGTCCCAGGATCCCCCGATCACCATCTGCAAACTTTCCAACTGGCTTCTGAGGAACAAAGTCAAGGGGATTTGCTTAACAACTGCAGCAAAAAAGGTCATAAAATTGGGCATGTCTCACGTAATGACAACATTGCTTAGTGATGGAAGTTCTGGTCCCAGTTGTGGACATAAGTCAAAGTTTACCTGTAGTCTCCTTCTCACACTATGTTTTGTTTAATATTGGCTCTTGATGCTATTTAGCTGAATGGATATAATTTATAGATTATAAGAAGGTAGATGCCGTAATGTATGCAGGCATTCTGTCTTGAAGCAGGTCTATCTGAGTAATAAGGTGGTAATTGGAGTTCAATTTATATTTTCCTGAACATGAACAGAATGCTGCATACAGCTGAAAACCCAGCATCATCAAGGTGCAGAATTATTTTAAGATTCACATCTCCTCCCTAATCCCTGTGGAAACACTATATTTCAAATCTTGAAAGCCTAATCTGACAATTTGAAATTGTATAGGGGTGTAGGAAAGTTGAGTTTATATTACTTTTAATGACATTCAATTAGGCATATAATTTTTTAATAATTTTTCATAATTTACATAATAATATATTAAACTGCTTTGTAGTACTGATAAGTTTTTTGGTAGCGATCGGCTGTGTAGTTATCAGAAAGAGACTGGGCAGAAGGGCTTATTCAAAAGAGCCTCGTAGGTGACATTGCTTGAGGTGCTAGAGAGAGCAAGAGGTAATAGAAATTGTGAGAACCAAGGTCTTAATAGTAAAAGGCTAGTTGGATAAAGTCTAGACATAATGAGAAGAAAATCAAGAAGGCGGAATTCCGGAAGACAAAATTGGGACATAGATTATGCAAATTTATGCATTTGGTTATAGTGGTTATCTCCATTTCTTAGCTGAGGGAGTCAGTGTTGTCTGAAGATGCTACTGAGGTCATAACTATATGCTGAGGCACTACAAATGCTGGTACCTTCCCACCAAAATGGTACTTATTTATCTACTTGTATATGCATGCTTTCGAATTGCTAGATGAAGAGGAGTTGGGGCAAGTAATGGGAACTCATCCATTATGGACTGGAACCTGGGTTGTTAGCTTTCCAGCTGACAAACTCAGCACCTTTAACCATGGACCCATTGCACCCCCAAAAGGGGTTTACCTGTTGCAAATATACAAAGATTGAAAACAAAGCAATAATGATGATGATGATGCCCAACTTTTGGCAATTCTATGGACCAGATCTCTCCACATTTTATGGTCTTGCACTACTTTGATTTTTTCTATGCTCTGGCTGGTGTCAGCTTTGATTGTATCCAGTCAGCATGTTATTTGATGGTCTGGTTTCCTTTTTACCATTAACTCTTTCCAATATAATTGCTTTCTCCGGTAAATTCCCCTGCATGACATGGCCAAAGTGAGACACAGTTTTGTTATTTTTGCCTTCCAGTGACATGACTGCTAATATGCACTTCAGTATTTGCTTGTTATAGTTACCTTTGCTGTCCAAGGTTGGCAGGAGCTGCATTTGGTCAGAGGTCTTGAAGTTGGTCTTGAAATAGCCCGACCAGTGGCTGGAAGTCTCTGAGTTTTTTACAAAGCTGCATGTCCCAATCCTTTTCCAAAGTTAATGGAGGGACAATAGGAAGAAGAGATTCAGAAGAAACACATTTTCAGATATATAACTACTTTAATAAAATATTGCGCTAGCAGGAGCCTTGGACTTTTTTTAAATGTGCTGCATTTTGCTGAGAAATTAAAAGAAGAAAGGCTGTCTAGTTTCCAGTTTGTCTGGATTTCATTTAAACTTATTATTTTAAAGCCAGAGATGGAAACCTTATATCCCGTCTTCCCTTTTAAATAAAAATGAAATGCAAATATAGATACCAATCTGACAGATTTTCCATTTGAATGGACTTTCCTTGTTGGGTGCTTTAGATGAAGGGGTAGCCTGTATAATACTTTGTTTGGGGGCCCATATAAGATTGGGAAGAAAGGTTGCAAATACAATTTTAACACAGAATAAGACTTCTACCAAAACTTTGCTACTGTTACTGTTTGTTCAACACAATTTCCTTTCCTGCTAGAAATTCCCATACTCCAGTGATGGAAAAATTCCTAGGAATTCTGTCTTTGCCATTTCTCCTGTCATAGCAGAACTGTAAGATTTTGTCTGTGTGTATGTGGATCTTGTTATGGTTCCAGAATTGTTTTCCAACATAAGGTCAATCATCATGGCAGTTAAAGTATAAGCAGAGACCCAAGTAGGTGGCATCCTACTTTCTGACAAGCTTTTTAGATTCCTATTGTTTGCCCACATCTTCTAATGAAACCAGTGGAACAGTTGTAAGAAATATACAAAGTTATAAACTGGAAGGAAATTATAGACAGAATATTTTTACAGGACTTTCTTTTTCCAAATATTAACAGATTACTCTATTCAGTGTTAATTAAAGTCACAATAATTAGCTTAAAATAAAAAAAAACAAAATTATGTTTATCTATTCATGAATGTCCGCAAGTAAAATTTTACACTCAATTTAATGAAGTTAAAGTCCCCCCCCCCCAAACTTAACAGATGGCAGTACATTGTCTTTATCCTACTCCTAGCCTGTTGGAAACTAACTTCATCTAAGTTTCCTTGCTCTGCAGCAAAAGTAGTGTTTTCCCTCCTTGGCTGGTACAAGCTAAGCTGTTTGATCTACCATTTGCAATACGTCATTTCATTTTACACAAATGTCTCCTTTCTGATTGGCTAGTATGTACTCTGATGGTCATACCCTCTCCAGTACTGGACTCCTGGACTGGCTATCATAAAAAGCAAAAGATTGGTGGTTTTTTTAGAAACAGAATTGGAAGGGATTTTAAAAGTCTTCTAGCCAAACCCCCTGCTCAAGCAATAAACCTTGTATCATTTCAGACAGACGGTTGTCCAATCTGTTTTAAAAGCCTCCAGTGTTGGAACACCCACAACTTCTGGTGGGAAGTCATTCCACTGATTAATGGTTATAACTGTCAGGAAATTGCTCCTTAGTTCTAGGTTGGTTCTCTCCTTGATTAGTTTCCATCCATTGCTTCTTGTTGTGCCTTCAAGTGCATTGGAGGATAGGTTGACCCACTCTTCTTGGTGGCAGCCCCTTAGATATTGGAAGGCTGCTGTTATTCACCCCTAGCCCTTCTTTTAATTAAATTAGACATACCACCTGTATTATTTTTTGTAAATAACTCAAGCAATAAACATACCTAATATTTCCACATTTCCCCCACAACAACCACCTTTGAGATAAGGTGAGCTGAGCTGAGGGAGATGACTGACTCAAAAATCAGCCAGTTAGCTTTCCTGGATAAGGCAGGACTTGAACTCACAGTTTTCTGGTTTCTAGCCTGGTGCCTTAACCACTAGACCAAATGGCTTATCCATGGCTCACCAGAGAAAGAGTGAAATACTGATAGTTTTTTTCTTCTTCCAGCTGAGTGAAAGCTGATAAGATTCTGCCCAATTTTGCTTCTATAACGATTGAGAAGACCTAAAAAGCCATGTTGTTGCTTTTCAGAACTGGTTTATTGCTTAAATTGTGAAACTCTGGCTGTTTCTTTGTTTTTTTAACAGGCTCAGCAAAGGAATGAGAATATTCTGATTATTTTGTTCTTGTTTTTAACAGGCCCAGCAGAGGAACTGTGAATTTCTGGACCATCTCTTTATTACTGATGTTTTAACTTGGTAAAATGGGCCTTCTGACCTAAATAATAAGAACTTTAAAAGAATTGTCCTTTTTTCCTTCCCAACCAATCCTTCAAATATATTAGAGAAAGCAACTGCACTTAATTTCATGGCATGGATGGGAGGGGGAAAGAAGCAAGAGAATCCAACAGTTGAGGGCTACTTCTGGAGATAACATTTGGCCATTAGAATGATCAAACTGGAGAAAAAGTTTCAAATCTGGAAAATAATTTCTCAAACCAATGCCATTTCCAGCTGTTTGTCTCATGGGAGACAAGCTGTGAGTGGCTGCAGTGTGGGAAGGCCTTTACAATGATACTTGTATGATATGACTACAGTCCTGTCATCTGCAGTAAGGACCACAGAATTGAACAGACCTCTGAGGTAAGACATATTGACTATACTGAAAATGAATTATTTGGCGAATGAAGAGAAGATAGAATCTATTAAAGAAAAACATGATAATAGAGCTCATAAAAATAATTAAACAGATTTGGTATGACAATTTTAAACTAAAATGCCTGGATGTTAAAATAGCATTACAATGTAGCTTCAAGAATCCAGCATTTTCTAATGTATATATAAACAGAATAACCCACACCTTCTGGTTTTATTGTGCGGATCAGAACATAATAATCTTTCATATTTCACATATTTCTGCAACACTTCTCTGAGTGTTATAACTCAGCTAAAATAATGTACCAAAACATTTTTTGAAAACATATTTTAAGATAAGATACATTTACAGGCTAACCCTATGGAAGTGAGGTGAAAAGAGGCTATAGCTGAGAAAATGCTATTATCAGATTTCTTTTCAGGCTCAGGTTGGGCAGGATCAAAGAAGGATACTTTGTGTTGTGGGGAGTGTGTGTGTGTGTGTGTGTGTGTCCCTTTTCGCAGTGTGAACTCCACATGCATTTACATTTACATTTCTAAAATGTTTTAGGGAAGTTATGGGAATTTGTAAGGACTATCTTCATCTACTTCCCATATCTACCGTAGCACTGGTAGAGGCTCAAAAGAGATAATGTCAACAAATGCATTGACCAGCCTCAGAAGAACTTCAGCAATGGACTTCTTCTGATGTGGACTATTTTCTTTTCACCTGCAAAATAGTTAACTCCATACAATCTCATAGCCCTTGAGAATTTGGTCTAGTGCAGGGGACTCCAAATTTGGCAACTTTAAGACTTGTGAACTTCAATTCCCAGAATTCCCTAGCCAGCAGGGGTCTCCAAACAAGCATGGCTGGCTGAGGAATTCTGGAAGTTGAAGTCCACAAGTCTTAAAGTTGGTCAACTTTGGAGACCCCTGCATAATGATTAAGGCATCAGGCTAGAAACCAGGAGTCTGTGAGTTCTAATCCCACCTTAAGCATTTAAAACCAGTTGGGTGACTTTAAACCAGTCACTCTCTCTCAGTCCAACGCACCACACAAGTTTTTTGTTGTGGGGAAACTAGGAGAAGGAAGCAGTATTATGTGTGCTTATTAACCCTGAGTTATTTATGAAAAAATGATAGGAGGAGGATAAAATAAAACAAACATCCTTTTAGAAATCATAGAATTCTAAAATAGGAAAGGAATAGGAAAGGATTCCAGCAAGAAATACAGTGATTTAGTCATCCCTATTTTGTGACGGAAAATACCATAGTTCTCACCCAAATTAGTGCAAATTTTCTATTTTTATGACAGGTTTATTTAAATTCATTGAATACTCCCCCCTTTTAATAATTAGGATCAAAACCGTGGTTAGAATGCATCTTTTAAAATCCCAGTTATTTTAATGGTTCTACCTTAATATGTTTAGAACTTCTTTGGGATTTTTTTAAATGCTGCATCAACCCACACTTAAGTCACCTCCCACTATTATATCTCAATCTAAATATAGAGATATTACAACTTTTTTTAAAAAATAAACAGGCTTAAATTTTGATAAGCTTCT
>JANHJO010001870.1:92015-104385 GCA_032468235.1 Pseudoxyrhopus heterurus | reverse complement strand
TAAGTTCCACTGCAAAGCTCTGACCAGGCTATTTCAGAAAGCCTTTAGGTATTCCCCCTCCATCATTAAATGATTGCAGAGGCATTTGTGGGGGTGAACAATCAAAGCCCTATCCTTTTAAATGTATGTCAATCACAAAGTACCATCTTGACTTTTTTATAATTCAAATTGCAGGTGCTCCTTTATAATTGTAATGTTGGCAAGAATGATATTACATAATATGATGGAAGTGAACATTATTGTTAGTTGTTTGCTCTTGTACTATATTATTTATTGCTTTAACATTTCTACTCCTTTGGAATGTACACAGTTTATAGCCATTTATGAATGAAGTAGATTATTAGCCTAAATAAATAAAATATTGAAAGTGGCTCATGACTCATAAATAGTCTTTACTCTAAGTAACCATAGGAGATTTCACTCTATGTTTATTGAAATCACAGGAAGGAAAGATTTACACATGCATGAATTATCTGTATAGTCACTTAGATTTTCTAGTTCTCCTTTTTAATTCAGAATATGCAAGCACTGGTTTTATGCTCCAATCATCATAACCAAGGATGAGAGATGATACACTCCAGAGAGTTGGTAGGCACCATTGTGAGGAAGACTGCAGCAAACAGACATAAGATATTACAAAATCAATTTGATGTCTAATCATAACTAGTCAAGAAATAAATCTTTGATATGATAAAAACAATATGGGCGATTGTTTTACCTTTTTGCAATTGGAATCTCCATTCTAAATAGTTTTACATGGAAGTTCATCCCATGCTTTTCCTACTTTCAGAGAAATGGAGATACTAAACCACCTATGTTAGTTTTATTACAAAAGCTATTGTATTAGCATAATTACAGCTGGTTTTATAATATGTGAGTTGATTGTAAATCATCTACAAGACTCCACCAGATTGTAAAAACAGAAAAAAGAAGTTGAATTTTCAGACAAAAGGTTAATGCCTGACATTTTGCTAGGAAGCCAGCTTTGGGACTTTGGAAAGAGTTGAAAGAAGTTTTCTCTGACTCTCTTTTCATGCAGTATATTCCAACAGCTAATTATTTATCTTTGTAAACACTTCAGCTGTTCTGATTACAATGCTTCCTGACATTTATGGAAGGCAAAGGGGAGAAAAACTCTCCAAAATGTGTCTGAAGGAAAATAAAATTATACAATTAACAATTCACAGAATGGAATAAAAAGAAAACAGATGGTTGGCTGCATTGCTGTTTTTTATAAAATTCTTGTTCAAGCAGGTTATAGATTGCCAAAAAAGTGTCCCCAAGCATTGTCCTATCATGCTACACAAGGGCAGGTTTCGTTTTATAATTAACAACTGCATTGAATTGAAAGAGCAAAATCTATAGTAATTTGGTCAAAACTTTTTATGGTTTTTACAAACTTATGGGTTTCATCTTGACTTCTACTTAAAATGTCTTCCATGCATCATAGCTAAACCACATCTACTGGGAAGCAGACATCATGTTGCTGAAACATCTCACAACTGAAGGAACTGCCATCTTTCCCCTGAGTAAGGGTTAACTCTGCTGCCTGCATCTCAGTTCCAGAGGAGACAGAGAGCAGAGCAGAAGAGGTTTTCTTGTACTGAGAGTTCTGATTCTTCACTCAAGATGAAATAGTTCCAGACAAGTGTTCCATGTGGCACATAAAATCTCCAATTTAGATGCAAATAATGTAGGAAAAAATGAATGTATTGTATAGCAATTACACTGTAATTGTGCCACTTGATGTGTGTGTGTGTGATAAATAAATACGAATGATATGCTTTTGTCTTCCAGAGAAAAGAAAAAAAAACAATAAATATTCAATATTTAATACCTGGGGGTAGCTATCAGTCCGTGGTAAAACAGATATATCATATGTGGCAGCAAAATGACTTTTCGCTTGTTGGATTTGCCCATAACGTTCTCTCTTTCTCCATTTTGCTCTTCGGTTTTGGAACCAAACCTATGTCAAATAAGAAAATTATTAGATTGTCCAAAAGACCACTTCTGCTGCCCTTTCTCTTAACTGTTTTGCCAGCCCATAGATCAGTGATAAATTGCTTAACTCCCGGGATTGCAGCTGACCCCTGAAAGTCCTGCATGCATCCCCCAGGCACCTGGAAAAATTATGTCCAAATATTAATTGACAAAAAGATAAAATGTTTTGTTATAATCAAATAGTAATATGAACTGCATTACATTTTAATTTCAGTCAATAAATGTATATTAAATTTTAATATGCAAAGTTGGGGTTTCTTAGTTTACTCACTACTTTCTGGACCACGGATCCCACATGTTGTCTATGGTAGCCCTGGAAGGAGTTTTGCTTGAAATTTCTTTAAGTAAGATAGAACTCTATTAAGAAAATGTGATTATAGCCATAGGATTCCTTCTTCTGATTCTTCAAAGAAAATCTATGTCTTAACACACCTTACTAATGTCATGAGAAGATACTTTCCTCTGGAATGATAGAAACCTTGTATATAATCTGACTTGCAATGTGTATCACTGAATAGAAGCGGGAACATTTATCCCAGTATAATTTATTTCATTATTACTATCTGTAAACTTTTGGTTCTCAAATGCTAAATTCAAAATGGGAAATAGAATGTTTCTATAATAATCTTGTACAGCGGTATTTTAGTGATTAGAAAATATACTAAGAGTTGATCTACCAAGAAAGAGGGGAATCCTGGAATATGAAACAAAAACAGAAAGGATATGGAAAAAACGGTAGAAGTCCTTTATCACATTAAGTGATTAATTCCAAGGAAAGGATTAAGACCGGTTTAGCTACTGATGCTGCTTTCATTTTCTTTTCTTTTCTCTCTCAGATTCAGACTTTGATAGTCCCTTTTAGTTTAAACATTTCTTATTAGGTTATAAGATAAAATACAAAATATAAAAGTAAATATGAAAACACAGTGAGGGAGAGGTGGGGAGAAAAGTGAGGGGAAACTGGGGAAAAGAAAAAAAGAAATATTGACTTCTGACTCCCTCTGTTGCAGTAAAATAAAGCATTAACATCAAACCACAACTTTTTGTTTTTCCATAATAATATAAATTAGCCATTTCTATAAAAACGTCTCAATCTAATCGGTAAAACCCAAAATCAAAGTTTCATTTTTTTCCACTTCAAGCACAAACTTCAGAAGTGGTCTCCATGTGGAAACAAAGGTACTTATATTCTTTCTTTTAACCAAAACAGTCAATTTAGCCATTTCTGCCAACTCCATCAGCTTCTGCAGCCATTCGTCCATAGTGAGAATTGAAGTATCCTTCCATTTTTGGGCATACAATAGTCTTGCGGCTGTCAACATATATAAGATCACAGTTTTTCTCCAAGTCTATTTCCATTAAACCCAAAAGAAAAGTTTCTGGTTTCATTTTTATTTTATTTTTGTTTTAAGAATTTTTTTGTATTATAATATGAATCTTATTCCAAAATTTATTTGCTTTATCACATGTCCATCGTAAATGATAAAATGTTCCTTCTTTGCTTTTACGCTTCCAACATTCATTTGAAATACCTTTATGCATTCTAGATAACTTATCCGGTGTTAAATACCAGCGATACATAATCTTATAAAAAATTTCTTTTAAATTACAATTTAGTGTAAATTTTAAACCTTTTGTCCACATACTTTCCCATTGTTCAACCATCACATTGTATTCAAAATTCCTTCCCCATTGAATCATACAGTGTTTTACATATTCACTTTTCAAATTCAATTTCAATTTCAATAACATTTTATAAATCTTAGCAATGATATGCTCATCACTACCACACAGTAAGTATTTCCAATTCATTTTTAGCAAAATACGGTAATATTTTACCATGCGTCCACAAGTCTGGCTTCGCCACCATTTCTTTTCTAAAAATAGCTTCCTGGTGTGCAGTATGAATTTCAGAAAGGCTGTTAAATGTCAAGAGCTACATTTACATTCACTTCTGCCAGACCAGGAAATGTTGATGAAGCTAATGGTTCATCCACTTCAAATCCAGGCAAGCCTTTCTGAAATTCATAGTAATATGTGGGTAAGGAATGGCCTGCAGATTAAAGGACAAGCCATGACACCTGGGGGGACACCCAAAGAGGCAACTTCGTAGAGAACCTTATTTATTCCAAACCTTTAGTATGGCACGTATAGCAAAGTGATTATTAAAATCAACATTAACTTTAACTTTATCATACCATAAATAACCCGTGCTATCCAAACCTTAATTTGTGGCCCTCTAATTCAATTCACTTTGATAGTCACTTTAATGTTAGACGTGTGACGATACATTCAGCAGAAACCAGTGTAGCCAACTTCCATTAAATATTGTTCAGGGTTACTATTGGAAGAAAAGTTCCTGCATATCCCCATACTTTAATCAAGCTGAATCTGTCAAATTAACTCCAATTATCAGACTTGGTAGAGCTACTCTATTCCCTCTTAGATTCTTTTTTGAAATGTGAGCCTTATTAATTTAGTACAAACAATTTGTAGCTCTTGGTTCCCCAGTGAACCTACTGGAAATATACTATTTCTGTTTCCTTTACCTGGCCCTGTCAGAGAATACAAATGGATGGAATAAGCAGCAGTGGGGGGAGGGGCTACCAAGGGCCACCCACAGAAAAGGACTTCATGTGTATCAGTAGCTGTGGTGATGAGCACTGCCATACATGGCACTCATGGTTAATATCTGTCACAATAAAAATTATTGTGTGTGCTGGTCATGGCTATATTATAAAATAACCAATCAGATGGGAACATTAAATGTTTAAATGCTCTCGCACTTTCCAACTGTAGAGGGAGGAGTAGTTTCCACTGACTATAAAAACCCTCCTCACTCCCCCATCTTTGATTCTTGTCACACTCATGGCATGACAGCTCTGAGGAGCACATACATCCATGGCTTTGGCACTCTGAGGAGCAAAAGCCATTGCCTTTATGCTCTGAGGATCATATTCTCATACACACACTCATGTTCTGATAATTTACCTTATATAGAAGAAAGACAAGCAAGCTATTATAGTTAGAATAGTACTGTTTATTGTTTTGTCAATTGTTTGTAATAAAGTTAGTTCTGCTTTTCAATTGGATCCAAGTCTCTTGTGTCATCCTTGGCAGTAAGTAATTACCAACGATCACTATCCACAAGTCCTCATTTTGTGACAATATCTAACTGTAGAGAAATCAACTATGATATTGCAATTAGACATCAAGAAATTATTTAAAATAGAGTTTACTTATTTTTTCCAAATAAATATCAGGAATGAAAGTCCCATAACAAGTAGCCACCATTTTAATATGAACATGGATATACAAAGACAATAGCAATCATAATTTTACTTCCATTCTATATGCCTTGGAAATAAAATAATAGCCTTCCACAATTGTTATATTGAAGTAAATATCTCACTTCCAGTGATTTCTAGGAGCTTTAAATCATATTCAGTCTTGAAGGAAGTCCTACTGAGTTTTACCAATATTTTCATGAATTGAATGCTCTTTCAGTAAATTAAAAAAAAAGAAAGAAATGAAAGGGAGGCAATACTACCAAATTATGATTAATGGAAATAAGGGAAACTTGCATCCATATATGATATTCGGGAAACAGTCTTGGGATTTCTTATGAAAAATAAGCGGAAATGCTGAGAGGTGAATAAATTCAGTTTTAATAAGCCATTCCAAATAGAATTTCAAGTATTTTCAGTAGTTAATTCCAATCTAACATCACACAGTCTAATAGGAAAAAAGCTTATTGGAATAGTCTCTTATTATTCCAGCAAATGCTTAACAAATTATAGTTCCAGTTTTATAAAACTGAAACGAAAATAGGTTTTGCCAGAAATTTCTAAATTGGTACCAGAATGGTGTACTCCAGTATTTGTTCAGTCATTTACATATATAAATACTGTCAACATTACTACTCCTTCAGGCTGGAAATGGAGTACAGTTGTTCCAACACATTAAAAGGCAATAAAAATGAAATATCTTGTATTAGATACAGCATTTAAAACTGTATATAAAATGTATAAATAGGGAAAAAGGAAGAAGCTTTTTTTTTTCAGAAAGAACAAGCTATAACTATGCTTCTTGAAGAGTCTTAATATAAGAATCACCAGTATTTTCTATATAGACCTAAAGACTGCCAGGGATTATATTTAATCCATATTTCAGCCAGTGGATAGAGCAACAATGAGAGCCAAATTGTTCTGGGCCAAAAAAAAAGACTGAATGAAGTGCAAAAATTGCAATGTGACAACTGAATTAAGATGAAATTGGAACCAGGTGGATCTCCCTCAAAGGACATAAAATATTAAGATTAAAGATGGATATACTTTGATTCAGGGTTTTTTCATATGTTTTTTGTAACAGAACATAGTTTACTTTTTTTCACTAACAATATGAAGTCAGAAAATTCTAGTTCTTGTGTGAGCAGATTTTTTTTCTCTCTTATAAAGTTAGACCTGAAAATTTTCAAGAGTATTGCCAATAGAAGAAATTAATGACAAGCTATTCAAAACCAGAGCTACCTATCTTTGGTATAAAGTCTATAAATATCTATGGAGATTCTCAGTCATCCAGGTCATGGTTGTCCCAAAAGTGCTTTTGGCAACTGGACTTTCTGGTTTTTCTTTGAAGACTGGAGCTAAAAAAGCTTCTTGGATGAGAAGTGAAACATCTTCAAAGAAAAACCAGAAAGTCCAGTTGCCTCTTGAAAAAGCACCTTTGAGACAAGTCTATAAATGGTTTATAGACATTTATTGACAAGGCAAAAATACCCCTTTAAGTGTTTGAGCAATATCAATTTGTTACAGGTACATCCAAGTACAGTTGGAACCAGAATTTAGGGCACTAAGCAATGCAGTTGTTAAGCAAGTAATGAAATGGTTAGACTCAGTTTTAGGACTATTTTTACCACAATTATTAAGTGAATTATTGATTGGTTGATTGATTAAATTTATATGCTGCCCATTTAGCTTAACAATGGTTGTTAATTGAATCATGTGGTCACTGAATGAATCTGGCTTCCCCTATTGATTTTTCTTGTTGGAAGCCATCTGGGGAGGGTGCAAATTCTGATCACATGACCATAACACATAGAAATAATCAACTATTTTCAAGCAGATGATGTTTCTCTTTTAAAAATCATAATGTAATTAACTGACTTGCAAATTGGGTGACCATAAAAATCATTTACAAATAAATTAATTTTCCCATGTGTTGGGACTGCAGTTAATGCCCTCAGCAACCATTGATTAAAGTTATTTTTAAAATACTCCAAATACCTATCCATGTATTTGTGAAATCATAATTTAGACAGTTCTGGAAGCCCTTTGGTTGACACACGTGACAGAACTGTTATGTGAGGTCCACTGACTGCCACTTTGTTTCCAGATCCAATTCAAGTATTGGTCATCACTTTTAAAACTCCTATATGGGAATCTAAAGAACCACCTTACCCTGATGGAATTAACCCACTCCACTCATTCCAGTGTAAAAGCCTACTTCAGATTCCATTAGCCAAAGAATTTTTGCTGGTGGGGTGTAGGAAAAGATGCTTTTCAGCTGTGACCCCCACCCTCTGGAATATTCTGCCATCTGAGGTGAGATCTACCTCCACACTCCTGGCCTAAAAGAAGAGCCTAAAAACTTGGTTCTGCCACTGACCTGGTGTCCTGACAGGGGCTTGCTATACTGGGTGTCAGCGTTCCAAGTAACAAAGTCCAACCCAATGAACTCCAAGACAAGCACTGGGAGTGGCTAATGGTGTAGAGACGTTTCTCACCCCCGGCTGCCCACCATCTTGGTTTTTAACTTTTAATGTTTTTAATTCTAGTTTCAATTGTTTTTACCACTTTTTGACTTTTTATTATATGTTAAGCTACCAGAGTCACTGTATTAGTGAGATGGGTGGCATAGTTTATAATAAATAAAATAAAAAGAAATAAACTTCTGCCTAAATATATTTTGCATTATTTAATCTAATTTTCTCTAAGTTACGTATCAGAGCAGAATAATTATGGGATAATATTTTAGTACAGCAATTGGAACTCAACATTTTGGCAGTTAAAAACTCTTATCAAATTGTCCAGTTTGTTCTTTCAGTAAGAAAATTAAATGATCCCCCTTTGAGCAAGATTGCAAGTGTTCTGAAATAAGGATTATAATCAGATAGGGGCTGTTTTCTTAAATGTTTTATATGTGGGGGATAGATACTTTCTCTTTTTTAAAAAATGTTACTCTTTATTGTTTACTAGCTGATGACCTGGCCTTGCTCGGGTTTTTTTTTTTATTTTAAGGAAGTATATTTGTGGTGGCATGTCCTTCTGGGTTGTTGTTTTGTTGATGTCAAGACCATATTGTGGAAATTATTATGCTGTTATGTTGCTAAAGCAAAATCTAAATAAAACCCTAACAGTATGATTGTAAACAACGGGCAGGGTTTGTGTGGTTTTTGGAAGGTACATATGAAAAGGAAAATTTGCAGCCACGGTGTTTTGCATATGTTCCAAAGGTACTTTTTAAGTAGGCAAGTGGACGTTCTGTAGCTTCTCATCCAAGAAGCTTTTTCAACTCTGACTGGATAGTGGCTAATGTTTTAAATTTCATGACTTTATTTTAAACATCAATTTGATATTTGACATTCTGGATTTACTGTGATTTATTTTAGTCAAGAGTTTATATTTATACACATAGATTCTTAATCACCCATTGTCTCTCAGCAATGGAAAAAGAATAGTTGCTTTTGAGCAGGCACCTTACAAATACAGCCCCCAGCCAGTTCCACATACTTGGAGTCGAAGGTGAGCTGGGGAAAAGAGGATAGTAACCTTGGGGGAAGATTGAAGGTGCGCTGTTAGATTCAAGCTGGGGTTGAAGCCGGTGAGTTGAAGCCACACTGCTCTGCCGCTGGGGTGAGATAGAAGTGGGTTTAAAATGGAGGCTGTCCTGCTGTTCAAAATGTGATCATGCTCAGTAGAGCTTTCTTCCTGTTTTGGTGGGAGTATGCACTTTGGCACCTTTCTTCGGGGTGTTCTGGGGTGTTTAGGAGTTCGTGACCCTGATGGACCTTTTCCCTATGGAAAGGTACCTATGTGCACTTTCCTAGGTGTAAGCCTTACTAAACCAGCAATGATAAATAAGTATAGGATTGCACCATAACAATGCTTACTCTAAATGCTTCATTATGTGATTAAAATAGGGATTTAAAGTAGGTTCTCCTAGTTTGACTTGCTGCAAGATCTGGACAAACCATGTATAACATAAGACGTATAGAATAATACTGTTATTTTGAGCATGACTGGCAATTACAGGTTATAAGCTAGTTCTTCAATTTGCTAAAGGCTATACTATTGTTTCACTAAGTGTACAGTCAAAAGTACAATAAAGATCAAGGATATGTTATGTCTGAAGCTTGAATGAGGATACCCAGCAGTACTGTTTCTGCATAAATTGCACATTATAGTGAAATATAATTCTGAAATTGGTACTATGGTTTCATACTATTTGACTGCTTGGGAAACTATATTTACAATTCAGCTTTAGTGACCAAAGAAAGAATTGTTACTTGAACAGAATTAAGACCTGAAATAATGTATTACCATTCAGATTAGGTTTCAGATATATGAATCTGGAATCTTAAAAAAAAAGGAGCTGAAAGATAGAATGGAGAGTACACCCTGGGTTGAAAGTAAGATAATGGAGAAAACTGGACTTTAGGAAAAGATAGAAATGTGAAGTAAACAAAGAAAGAAATCAATAAAATAGATACAATAATTATGTTATGAATTTTATGGTTATCACATAAAATATGTCAAAAACATATCTTTCTAAAATTCTTCAGGGATTAAATATGAAGATATATTTTAAAAAAATATTTATACTTTTCTTCTCATACTTTGTGTCCAAAGGTTGGTCTTTAAAAGTTGATTTTTTTCCTGATCTCCCAGGATTCTTGTTTTATGTTTCTAGGGCTATTCAGTTTTCTAATTATAGTATAATATAAAGACAACAATATTTTCACCACCTGATATAGCAATAGCACTAGCACTTAGACTTATATACTGCTTCATAGTGCTTTACAGCACTCTCTAAGCAGTTCACAGAGTCAGCATATTGCCTCCAACAATTTGGGTCCTCATTTTACCCACCTCGGAAGGATGGAAGGCTGAGTCAACCTTGAGCCTAGTGAGATTTGAACTGCCAAATTGCAGGCAGCCAGAAGTCAGCAGAAGTAGCCTGCAGTACTGCACTCTAACCACTGCGCCACCACAGCTCATGATATGTTAAGCAGATCAATGATTCTGGTGTGATTTGTGTTATTAAGGGAAGATGCCAGGAAAACCTATCTCTCTAATATGGAAGCTTTTACTTATTCTTAGTTTATGGTTCTTAACTTAGTGTTCCATTTAATTCTGCCTACATTTAAAGTAAAGCTGGAATAAGAATTCTGAGATGGAATAATAAGATCACAAAATGAGAAAGAATATACCATGATAATAAAGAAACCATATTTATTGAACTTATCTTCATTGACAAAAAAGCCTATGTATTAATATTCATAAGACAAGAATTATATTTTGCTTTATTAGAAGAACCATCTGGCACAAGTTTCCCCATGAAAACAAAACAAAATTTTTGCCTAGTGAGGAACCATGACTTAAGTATCCAGCAGTTTAAAATTTCTTTTAGACTTCAGAGACTGAGAAAGAAGTGAGTAATATTTCATTTTGTCACATGAAAAGCCAAGGCAGAGCTGTCAGCCTTTCAGCTCAGCTAATTTGACACAAGAATGTACGAAGCTACCTGGCTTCTTTTCCCAGAAGTGTATTGATTAGATGTGTAGTAGATGAACAAGTGACATCACCACTGCAAGATTGTTGATGGAAATACATAATCAATGTTCACGGCACCTGGCTGAAATACGGATGCTTCTAATATATTTTTATTTATATAATAGGAAGACTCAGAATGAAGCTGAACATATTTGCCTGAAGAAATGCAGACAGAAAGAGACAGTAAGAAAGAAAATGAGTGAACAAGAGTCTAATGTTTGAAAAATATATTTACACCCCATCCCCACAAAAGGACTAATTAGAGCATCATCAAGATAAGATTCTCATTGATGAAGTTGCCTTTTTTGTTCAGAGTGCTTCTGCCAACCCCTATTTAATTGTATAGAGTTAATATGATATGATATGTCTAAAGTTCAGGAGGATATAACAGCTTCTTGAATATTTAAATGGATTATGTCAGGGCACAAGGAAATACTGCATTATATTAGCATGATTAATGCTATTTATTATTTTCAGCTACAAGAGTGTGCAGAGAAAGGAATATTTTGGTGGCATAGGATTCTTTTCACTTTTTATTATTATAACCTTATTTCGCATCCCTTGTCAGCTGTTACCCAGTCAAATGATGCTAATTTGTCAAAGAAATCTCTGTGCGATCTTCATACTGAATAAGAGGCTTGTAAAAGTCAGTGTCATACATCATGCAACTTTTTAGTAATGTATTTAATTGCCTTGTTCTTCATCCCTTCTAATGGATTGTATCTATTTATTTCATAGCAAAGGCATCTGCACAACTAAGTTATGCAACCCTGTTAAAGATGTAGTAGAGGGAATTAAATAGAGCAAGAATGGACAAGCAGGAATGAATAAGAAAGATCAGTAAAAAATAGCAAATTTATTTTGAATGGAATAAATAAAGATTTGTCTTATAAATAACTACTTCCAAATAATACCTTTAAAAAACAACAGCCTTAAAATAAGATGATGGAATGTTCCAGTCGCAATTACAAAGTCTTCAAAAGAAAATGGAGGAGAAGGAAGGTAGATAAAAAAATATTTCATAGATGAAAGCAAGTAGACATTGAAAATACAAATACTTTACTTGTACAGAAAAATAAAGGCAATTAAACAATAACATTTGACTGAATACTCCTCAGAGTATTCAGTATATTTTTGATTAAATATTTTTATGTTTTTCAGAGATAGCCCTGTACATGAATAAACTTTATTACAATTATTGATCAATTCATAATAGATTCTGAGACAACAAATTAAAATGGCAATAAAAATAATTATAAAATTGTTGTAGTCAAAGTATTATGTAGTTTACAAACTGTAAAGCAAAATATAACTACATTTAGAGAAATGAAATCACATTGGTCAATTGTATTACATCATAACAGAGTGAACCCAAGTCGGCTGGGAATCCAAATAGACTAAACGGTGAGTTATTAGTGTAACCACGCTGATAATAAAGATAATTTAACACACACAAAAAACCAATGGCTTCATGTTTAAACAACTCTTTCACCTTTATGTACAACAGAGATTCCATCTGAGTCAATTATTCCTGA
>JANHJO010001870.1:49874-64150 GCA_032468235.1 Pseudoxyrhopus heterurus | reverse complement strand
TTTATATACCGCCTATCAGGGCTTGCAACCCTCTCTAAGTGGTTTACAATGTCAGCATATTGCCCCCAACAATCTGGCTTCTCATTTTATCGACCTCAGAACAATGGAAGGCTGAGTCAACCTTGGAGCTGGTGGGATTGTATCTTTTCTTTTTATTCAGCTTTATTGACCTGATGTTTTATCAGGATGGCACATTGTAGGTTTATAATAAACATTATAAATGTTAATTATAACAAGTCCTTTTGATTTTATTTCCTAGGTAACACTTTCCAGCAGGATATCTGAGTATTTTACCAACAACAAGCCAACGACCAGCACAAAAAATGATGGCTCGGAATTAATTCAATTATCTTAATGTATGTATATATACATTGGAATACATACATATATATGTGTAAATATTATATACATTACACACACACACACACACACACTCCAAGATATATTTCCATATGTGTGTTCTAATCTTTAATTTGCCACAAAATGCTGCTGCTGCTGCTGTTTTCACCTCCAGTAAGAATTCTTAAATGGCAGTAATATAGTGCAGCCTCTGTAGCTTATTCATGCATTAAGGACCATAATATTGTAGCTTTAGACTTGCAGATGTCACTACTCTTTCTCCAGAGAGTTTTAGTTTGGAATTAAATCTCTTTGTAGAATATTACATTCCCTGACACTTTCAAATATGCATTGCATAGGAAGCAGTGTGTCTGATAGCATCAAGATTTATGACCAAATCCAGCTATAAATAACTAAATGTGGTGAGACTGGCATTTCAGAAATTAGCTGCTGTTTCTTCCTCCTTCTCTTTGTTTTTATTTTGTTAGAATAACAAATGCTTTATATACTGAGTAGAATTAAAATAAGCAAGAGATGCTATATGAACATACTTCTGGACAAACAGGCAAAGGATTGGATTGTGCAGCTCTGCCAAATCTTTTCCAGTAGTTACTGACCTGAAAACTAAGCATTGCCTTGTATAAAGAAAGGGCTGATGTGGAATACCAGGTTGAAGCCAAGTTTTCTTTGTCAGACAGGACTATCTTCCTTTCAGTTGTGTAATGCTACCTATGCAAAAGATGAAGGGGAGTGGTGGCAATCTTCTTGCCTGCACTTTTATCCATGACCGATCAAAAATCAAGTTCTTTCACTCTCTGCAGGAATCCACAAATTCAAATTTGAATCTGCTTCCTTGAAATCTAGTTTCCTTGAAGCTCAAGTTCATATGTAAATTGTCCAGGAACAGAAAGCTAATGGATTGTGACCCCATCCTGGTTTCAGAGCTGTCCTCATGGTATAGTTATCTTGGCTTGCTCATGTTCAGGCACAAGTCCAAGGTCCCATAACCTGTTGGAAAGATTCAGGATAACAAGCATCTTTTCCCCCCACCCCACTTGCTGTGGGGCTGGACTCTACTATTGCTCCCTCTCTTATGTATCTGGAGCCTCTGAAGATACCTTGTTTAGCCACTCTGGCAAGACTATGCCTCAGCTAACCTTATGCCTAGGGCTTTGCTGGCTTAGCCTCCTGGGGTTTTGTGGTGGTAATTTTTCTACTTCCAGAGTTGCGGCCTTTCCTTTCTATCTATTTCCACGTGGCAGCTCAAGCCTGTAGGTTTCTAAATGAAAAACAGAAAATGGGGGGGGGAGAAGCCATTTTAGGACAGCTACCGATGGTAATTCTGGGAATTAAGTTAGACACCCTCCCTCTAGCCCCACAAATAAACCCTTGTCTCTGGTCAATACCTTTAAACCCACCTATAGTGAAACATGGGTTATTTTATTGGTCCAGTTAATGATTGAAACAAGGGTCCAAGTTTTATTGTAATCCGCCCAGAGCTGCAGAGAGAATTTCTAAAATAGAAAGAAAGAAAGAAAAAAAGAAAGAAAGAAAGAAAGAAAGAAAGAAAGAAAGAAAGAAAGAAAGAAAGAAAGAAAGAAAGAAAGAAAGAAAGAAGAAACAACCATTATTTAAATTTCTGTAGGGAGAAGTTTTTAAAATGACACTGTTTTGCCCCGAAGGAGAAAAAGGTGCAGGAGACACCATCCTATTCATCCGCATTCATCCGGCAGTCGACTTTCCTGAGCACATTGGCTTTTCTGACGAATAAAGATATTCGGCATTGTATTGCGTGGATGAACTCCTGGGGTGAACAAAATCGGCGGGATGTCAGCTTCGTCTCTGACTTGAATTTTAGGAAAGTGACTTCCGATACTCGGCGCCCCCTCTTTGTTCGGGTAGAAAACTAGTGCATGATGGCCGGTGGTGACTGTTCGGTTGTTTGCTTTCCTTCATTTGTTCGGTTGTCTAATTAAAACTGACACTGAAGATCGTTTGGATCCAGAATGCGAAGGATCCCATGGGGGGGAAAAAGAAAAAAATACAACCTGCTTTCTAGAGCATCAGGGCTCACACAGAAGGAACCTTCTAGAACTGTCAGCTTTTAAGGCCAAAAGGCTTCTTTGCTGCTAGGAGTAAGAATAAACGGAATAAACACTTTGAAGATCTTTCCTCCCGCTCTATCGGTTCCCACCTCCCATCATTCCCGGGTTTGGGTTGACTGAGAATGATTGAGAATCTCTGTAGACAATCTCTCATGGTTGGGGCCAATAGAAGTTGCTCCTTCAAGAAGTAGCTCCGGGGATAGACAAGTGTCGGAACTGGGCCCCTGAAGGCCCCCCCCTAGCTCTAACCCATGCTCGAACTGGGGCGAGTGGGCACCACGCGGAGTTTCTGTGGGCAAACCGGGCTGGCTTCTTCGAACTCAGAGGAGCCAATTCTCCCGAGACATCTTGAAAATAGAAGTAACCACTACCGAAGACCTCGCTTTTCCATGCAGATCTTGGGCGCAACCATTTGGGCTTGGCCGGCAGAGATTTAACTTGCCCGGTTCTGCGAGGGCTGGAGAGAAAGGCTCTTGGCTCTGCGTGGTTATTTTGGTGCTGGAGAATTGGACCCTGCGGTTGTGACCAGCCTTGCTCTGAACCCGAGCGGCGGAAAAAGTGCGGGACGGGGACAGGGACGACCCATTTCTTGAAAGAAAACCGAGACATTGGAGTGGAGGTTGAGAGCTTTTCTGCGTATTCTTCGCAGTTTTCTCTGAAAATTATGAGGAACAATGACAGAAGCCGCGATTGTAAGAACTTCTAAAGTGCCTCCTGGGCACCAGAAGTAAAATAGATCGACGTAGAGTTCCGTCCCAACCTGTGAACCAAGATCCCGACCACGTTGGTTCCGGTTTCGTCGCTTTCCACGACGGAATTTTCTCCTTAGCTTCAGATTGAAAGACCAACATGGCTCGTTTAACCTCTGCTGACCCTCAGCACTTTGCATCATTCCGATCTTGTTTCATTGGGATTCCTCATAGAGAAACGTGGGTTGGTTCAAGGTTTCAATTGGTGTCATTCGTGCATATTTCTCATACACACATAGAGTGCACACATAGAGTGCTCATTATGGGTTAGTACAGATCAGCGTTGTTATTTTATTAGTGGAAGATGCAACAAATTGTTGCTGTATGAAATTTTAACACAGAGACACCTCATATAGTTTGCTTGTTTATATTCTATTTTTATTATTTTTATGAATAACTCAAGGTGACAAACCAAATTGACACACAATTCTCTTGTTTTCCCCACAACAACCCTGTGAAGTGGGTTGGGTTGAGAAAAAATCTCCAAGTCACCCAGTTGGTAACCAAGAACAACCCCCCCCCCTGTTTTTTGTGTGCCATTCACTTAATTCCCCTCCCTAGTCATATTTGCTTGCTCCTCTAACAACTTTAGACTACAGTCCTACAGAATTGCCAAATCTTTTTCCATGGATGGGACAGTTTTGGTTTGATAGTTACACCCAAAGCACAGAGTGGAAATCAAACTGCTGAGACTTTTTGGTTAACCGATCACCTTCCTCTTAACTTGCTTACATAAAGGCTTGTAGAAAAATGGCAGAATATCAAAATCTTATGACTAAATGGTTTCTTTTCCTTGAGAGTTTTTCTTTCTTTCTCAGAGATATAAAGTGACATGGCTGAATTAGCCAGCTACTGCCTACTGTTCCTATTTAAAATCTGATTTTAATATTTGTTCTTTCATGCTCTCTTAGATAGGAATCAAACCTCTTCCCGACATGAAGGGAAGTCTCTGAAATTCAGTCTAACAAAATAAAATGTGTTCCAGTGGAATTAAATGGGCCTCCACACAACAATCAAGGAACACTCTCAGTGCACTGATCAGACAGATTGCCTACAGATTAGTGAGAAAGAAACTCTCCTTTGGCACATATGATCAAGCCTACTTACAGTTTAGCTGCTTTTGAGTTTGAGTACCTAAATTTGATTTCTTTAGGAGCAGCTACTAGAGATATCACAAACAAGGCCCCTGGATTACCTAATTTTCATGGGGACCACGTGTGCAGACTTGGTGTCTGCAGAAGAAATGTGACGCCAGGCATCTCATGACATCATGGTGCAAATAATGCAGACCACATGATTCTTGACATTTGCCAGATGACAGTATGGTACATGTGACATCACCATCACTTCTACTAAAGGCCTATGGCAGCTCGCAGCTGGTGGAGAAAATGCGTTAGCTTTGCTATTCCAGGGCTTGATTCAAGTCACCCATTTTGGACTTTCAACCTGAATTAAGCCAGATCCCCCCAGGCTAAGAAACTAATAGGGGATATATCATTCTTTGCTTTAAACCAGTTTAACATCCTGTTTTTGTTATTTCATTATAAATCACCAAGAAATCTAGATAATCCATGATATATGAAGTTTAATTCCTATCCAAAATAATAGAAAATGCTAAGAGTTCTAATCTGACAGGTACTTTGAACCCACAGGACTCTTGTATTTCTACTAGACTGAAGATAAATGGGAGAGAATCACAGTTTTAGGAATCCCTGATGCTGCAATGATATGAGGAAGGACTTGAGGCTATTCTCTATAATTGCTAATATTATTTCATTGGTGGTTTTCCTATTAGTGACATGGTATCACAGAGCATCATCCAATAGTTGATGACAGCTTTACATTGCCTCCATTATTACTGGGGAAAACTAGAAGATGGAGAGATTCAATAGAGGGGAAATATGCTAAGTTAATGTTGCAGGCTTGGGCTTGGTAGGACATGAAAGAAAGAAAAAGGTCTTTAGATCTGTTTTGGATCTTTGCTCCCCCAACAATAAATCCTGACTTCATTGAGATACAAATTTTGATGACACTAATAGGAACTTCCTCCCATTTCTACTAAAGTAGAGATTTGACAATGTTTGTCCTTAATACTCCAGCTCATTTTTATAAATATACAAATTGGGATATTTTTAAAACTCAAGCAGCTAGAGACATTTCATTCAGTTCTGTACTCTGTAACAAATCCTACTGATTTATTTGTGGGTTTTATATTCTAAGAAATTAATTTTAAAAAAGAAAATAATAATCAAATTCTAGAAGAGAGAGCTGCCATGCCAGATATCTTTATGCTACAATGAAGCTTCAAAAAGCTGATAAGAAAAAATTGCCTTGACTGTAAATTTAATTCTGTAGCTCAGCTGCCAATTTTAATTGTGTTTTTTTGGAGTTGCAGAGGCAACTGGCAATAAGACCATGCATACATACAAGTTCATATCCACATCCCATAATTACTATAATTAAATTTCAAACAATTATATTCATAGGTGTATTTTTTGTTTCTTGGTTAGACTTCATTAATTTAAATTAATACCACAAAAAGCTGCATTAGCAAACAGAAGGAAGAAGTGATCAAACAGTGACAAAATAATAGAAAAGGGGGAGATAGAAACCAATTTTGGCTGTTTCAAATAATATAATTGTGGTATTCAGTTTTCAAACTACAAACCATAGATATGAATCATATTATCTGATCTTGTATGAGAGCTATCAGGTTTAATTGAATTATACTTAAAATCTGATATTTACAAATCTTTCTAAGAATTATCTTAAATAATCTTTTTTTACTACCATTGATGTATAATATATTCAGAGCTTTCATATAATCAGGTTCTAAAGAGTACAAATATGATTTATGTTTAATTTATATTAAAGCATTAATTTACTTGCAAGAAACTGCTGCACCATAGTATTTATTGTCTAACCAAGAAGAAACTACCAGTGGATATATCCAAAACATACATACTAATGTTCCTTCAAAATTGTATCTACAATAAAAAGATAACGTTTCTTTTTCAAACATCTATTGTAGTTTCCAAAATATATATCATCTGAGTTTTTAAACAAGAAATATACTCACATTTTTTAAAACCTGAATTATAATTGCAATAAAAGATACTGTGTAGTCTAAATTAGTATATTCTTTAAATTCATCTTTATAGTATTTTGTAGTTTTTGTGATAATGAATTCTAGGTTTACTCCTGTAAAAATCTTCACCAACGGAGGTAAAATGTCTGGACTTTTAGAGGCTGGTAAGAATGTCATAGCCAAACTTAATAAGTATTTTAACTGAATACATTGCCATTTGGCTGTTTTTAAAAAGTGATATTCTTTTTGTAGCTTTTCAAAAGTTTTAAAAATATCTTTATATATTAATTAATTTACAATTATATCATTTTAAATCTATTATTTCCAACCATTCTTCTTTGTCTTAACATTTTCCAAAGCATCTGAAATTTCAAATTTTTAGAAACCATTTTTAGTTTCCAATAAGACCCAGATAAGTAAAACTATTTGTGAGATGTTTTTATTAGTATCAATTATATTGTAATTCTCAAATTAAATTGCAATTTTCAAATTAGTGAGCTTAAGATGACAACTTTGAGTTGAGGCCGCGACATGATAATCGTGTTCTCATTCACATATTCACAGTATTCATTAAGTAAAATTCACTTATATTGATGATAAAAGACAATTGGTTCTTAGCCTATCCTACTGCTTACAAGCAGCACCCCCTTTTTATGATTTCTCCTATCTATGAAATAGATTATATTCCAGGACACAGGTACATATTTGTACTTATAATGCACTACAAATGAAGTTGAGACTTCATAGTTAAAGTTTAATACTACTATATCAAGTCAAAAGTGAAAAATGAAAAGTAAAAATTAATCTAGAATTGCATTCCATAAATTAAGAACAGGAAATACCTGAAATTTAAACTTGAAATCAATAATTTTACACTCCATGTTTTGCATAACTAGCTTTCAAATGACTTGCATTCAGAATTCTGAAACTGAAGAAGTGAAGAAGTAAATTTAGGAAGCTAAACTTGTTTAGGCTGCAGTACCATTAAAAAAATACACAGTGATATGATCAATTAAAATACAGAACTTAATTTTCGAAATGGTAAGTTGCTGGGAAGTGATTGTGTATTTCGATAGCTCACCCAAAACATACAGTATCTGATACCCTTTATTACCTCTATTGTTGTGGCTTTCTTGCAATGTTCTAAAATATATTCAATTCATATTAATTTGAAGACACTAATATAAGCAGAAAATATGATGGGAGTTTTAGTATGTCAAGGAAGGTACAATAGGTTTTACATACAGCTATAATACTGTATTGATATCATACTCATTTTATTGATCAGAATCTTTGCTCATCCTTGTTTTTTCATTTGATAGTAATTTTGAATGTGGAATGCAATTATATATAAGCAAATATAGATTATGATGATCATTGTAATTATCCACACCTCAGTTTTTATCACTACTTTCTGCTGCACTAACCAACATATTGCTTCAGTTAGAATGATATCATTTCATGGAAATGGAAAAAAAATGAGATTGAAAACCAAGATTTTAACAAATACAAATAATCATTAGGGTAGATCAAAGTAACTGTATAGTTTTTGATAACAGTTTATTTCTGGAGAATAAAAAGACTGCCAAAATACTACAGAATAAACATCATTTAGCAATATGAAATAAAACTTAACATTGCTGAATTTAAATGTGTTGTAAGTATGCACCCATTCAATCTTATCTAGATGTCTCGTACTATGAGTACTTTCTGAAAAGTTCTGTACACAAAATGTATTTATTGTATTCATATATGTGGAGAGATATGACAACTTAATATTTTATTCTTTACAAATACATATTTCTAATAATTATATATTCCAATCTACACAGTGGCCAAGCAAAATATCTAGCCTTGGGGACCATTTTAAACTATTTTTTACTGATATATAATCTGAACAAATGTGTCTTAATATAAGTATTTTATGCAAGCCATTTCAACTGTACACTAAAATAAAATCATATACCCATTATTGTATTTCTTCCAAATTTATTCTTCCATTTATGTATCACTTGTTTATTAATTGCAGATATGTTTTTGAAGTTTAAACTGCATTGCAAAAATAAATTTCAGTAACATTTATTTATTTAACATTTATAAAACTTCTTTGCCAAAAAATGAAAAGTTGGAAAATCACAGAGAGTAAAATTAAATACAGCACACACAATATTTAAGTTCTTTGCATCTGGGACGTTAAAACATGATGATAATTCGTACGCCAACTGAGAAAAAATTGCATTTAGATTTAAATGCAGAAGGTCAATTATTATTTCAATAATTTTGTTTTCTTTTTTCCACTTCCCCATCCAGCACTGAGTTGAACTGGATGGTCTCGAAATGATATCCGTTCTTTGTGGGCAGGGCTCAGTTGTGATTTCTCAGGTGAAGATGTATCCTTTTCTACAGAAACAGAAAATGTTATTCAAATGATAACGTTTGAATCCAGTCATCTTTCTGTAAGGTTAATGAGAAAACAGCAACTTCCCAGAATGCTTTGATTTTGTTATTCAGTAAAGTTTCATTGGGACACTGCATCCAAACTACATTTAAATCATTGATTGATTATAAAACTTTGATCACAAATGCTGATTTGTAAATATTTACTACAATTGCAACATGATGCATCTATTCAACATAGTGAAACAAGAACAATGTTGGATAACAATAATGTACTTAATACTGAACTATCTTTCACATAAGAGCATAAATATATTTACTTTAAACAAGTATATAATCATTATATAAATTGCCTTGATATTTTTAATCTTTAACTGCTACTTCCTAAAACCTAATGATTTTTTGATAGTTTTAGTGGAACTCGAAATGTTCAGAATTAGCTGAATATAAAAAAGCTGAAAAATTAAATATATACTTTATGATCTTTAAAAATATTTTATCCATTTTTTTGTAATTTCCCTACAATTATTTCTTACACATCAGTTTCACAAATTTGGACATTTTTTAACCCATCAAGAAAAATCAAGGTAATATGAGTAAAAAATAGTGCATAAAACAGGGTGGATAGATATCAAATTGAGGCTTTCTACATTTGTGGGGGTCATAGCTTTAAAGTAAATGATGCTTTTCTCTTCAGTGGAAAAAACCCCAAGTGTCAATAGAGATGTTGTGGATGAAGAGACTGGTGAGGAAAGTGTTATTCTGATCTGTTGCTGCTGTAAGCATTATCCCACTGACATAATATTGCTTTGCAGTAAAGCTATGGAATTTGGGCTTCTATATGTATCTATGTATATAGATATCATTGAATGCACTCCAAGTTGACTAAAGCTTTGTTTCTGGTAAGGTTGGCATATTCCAATTCTATGCCATACATTGAATATGATTTATTGATGATAGATTATGAACAGGAATTCAGCTTGAAAACCATGATCAATTAATATACATTAGACTTCAAGTAAAATATTTCCAGATGATATTCCAAAATTTCAGTTTAAGAGATAAATATTTTGATGTACAACAACACTGACATCAGCAAAAAAGTATTTTTCTTTCTTATTATACTAATTGATTTCCACTTAGCATGCAATTATTTATTGTAATTTCCCTTCCTCAGACCAACCAGCTAGTTAGCCAACCAGTCAGCCTACACTTACCTTTTCAGGCAGAATATCCATTAAATATGGATTATTATAGAAAACTGCAGCAAAGGACATTGGAAAATATTGGAAAATAAACTAAGAAGTCAATCTATGTAGTATGATGGCTATTGTATTTTTAAGCCTTCTAGCTGCAGTATTCTATAGTCAGGTTTCCAAAACTGGCATATACACCTGTTTGTCTGTCTTTCAGTGTCTACTGGTCTCCTCATAGTAATTACTGTTTCTTCTTCTCCATGCTTTTCAGTGTGTCTGTTTGAGAAAACTGTTTGCTGGAAGAGGACAATTTGCAGAATAGAGAGGCAACAGGCAGTGGGTAGGAAGGACAGGCTTAGTGAACCATCCAGAAGCATTATTATAAACAAAGATAGAGTTAGAGATTGCAGCATGTCACCTTCTCATTCAATTTATTTTAATTGAAAGAACTACAATCAGATGGGAAATGAACTTGCCATGTGAAGAGAGAACTTTCCAGAGATACTATGTGCTGTATTTGGTTTCCAAACTACATCCCTATGAATATCATCTTCCCATGTTGCATTTAAAAGAAACTTGATATGCAATAGTTGCAAGCAACAATACTCAATACCTGGTTTTCATCTTTATAAGTAGCTGAACTACATGTTTATAAATACTGTAAGTCTACTTATGGAATAAATTTTCCAAGCAACTAAGCCCTAAACAGATTCTATTTCTAGAATTTTTAACACTGCTGCTATCTCTTGGTGGGTTTTAGCCATTGTCTGTTGGTCAATTAAAGTTCTACTAATACAAAGAAGCATTAAGATTAATTCTAAAGTACTGAAAATGTTTATAATGCACTAGAATATCAGTTGCAACAACTCTGGATATGCGGTGAACTCTTCATTGAAATTCACTGAAATTATAAGAACCACACAGGAAACTACATATAAAGAGCTGATCAGTAATGTAAATTCTGATATTGAGTAATGTCTTTGATGAGGTTTCTAATTATGCCAAGTGAGAAAATATAATTGAGTTAGATTCATTATCTTAAGGCATAATTTTAAATTTGGCAAAATTTCAAATATGTTGAAAAAAAAGGAGGAACTTCATTGGAGATTTTGAAAATGATATTTTCTTATGAAAGAGTTTAGTCTTAAAAACCCCTCAAGGCTACTGTTTCTGCATAAGATATGGATTCCATATTTGTCACTACATGTTGCTACCTGTTATAAATATTATATAGTTATGAATTGTTTCTTTGTCCATCTATTACGCTAATTATTTCCTATCCTCTGGATAAAGTTAGAACTGTTTCCATTTACAAAAGAAAAGAAAAGAAAAAAACAGCAACATCTGTTCTCAAGAGCTATAAGATAACTATGTAAATCTAAAACCACAAGACATAACTCATGAAGACATCTCCAAAAAAGATACTGAAATGAAAGATAATAGTGGAAGAGCACAGCTATGTTCTCAACAGTTCCTATTTAGTCTAGTATTACTTTGAAAGGAGAAAATCCTGCTGGATTTCATTCAAAAATTTATATTAGTATTGATATGGATTCTGATTAGACAACAAGATAAAAAATAGCTTTCTTTGGACTGAAAGCATGAAATGTTTAGTTCTTCTTTGCAATTCCATTAATATCTACATATTTAAAGTACCTACTATCTACAATTTCAATTTAATAGTATGCATCTACTATATTCTCTACTTCCAAAATAAAATACCAGTTTAAATTACAATAGGGAAGTAATAGAATTTACTCTGTACATAAGTTACTTGGGTATTGGAATTGCTTTTAATGCTTCGTAAGAAAACAGAAGATATTGACAGGTGATCGTTTCTGCTGCAAATAAGCATACCTTTGATGATACTAGGTTTATTTTTTAAGAGAAGAATTTGAACAACCCCAAACTTTAGTATGTCTCATTTAATATAATACATATAATATTCTATTGATCCAAGTAAAACAAGTACTGTCTGCATTGATAATAATTGTAATTATCTAACAGTGGTGGGAGCAAAACAAAGTACTATAGAGTTTTATATTCTTATGAAAGTATTTATTATGCCAGTATATTGGAAAATATTATTCCATGTAGTGAAATCCTTGCCATAATTTCTCAGAAGTAAATCCATTCTGGTTCTCAAGACTTACCAGCAATATACCTAGGATGTAGTATTTAATATTTAAGATAGCTCCAAATAAAGGATCTAAATTTTTATTTATTAGCAATCATCTCCAAAAGATTTTTTTTAAATTAACAGGCTAATTATTATAGTGTTTGTGTGTGTGTGTGTGTGTGTGTGTGAAATTTGAAACAAAATCACAGGGTTCACGCATGTTCTCCAGTGCTCCTAATATAATTGTTTGGCCCCTCACTTACAAAGCAAAATTATAGGAAGTTTAGAAAAAGAATAGAATATAAATTCATTGCAGCTGCCACTTCATTACATTCTGTAGAAATTAAAATTATAAAAAGTAATCTTCCCATTTATTCATAAATAATGATTATTTAAATCATTAAAAGCGAAGCACATGAGAATGTGCCATTTATTTAAATGAAAGCTACCAAAAAGCAAATGGTTTTAGGACTTTGAGATGAGTACCTACCTTAATAAATTAAATATTAAGGGTTTGGTAAGGCCCACAGGAATAAATAATTAAATTACAGTTTTCAAGTTAAGCAAAATCATTGACAACTCTAAATTTTACATGACTGAATTTATAAAGCAATATATATGCACATATAAACTTAAATATACAAAGATTTCCCCCTTTTTCTAGATAACATTTAATTAGTTAACACACACATGCTAGAGAAATGCAGAAATAAAACTTTTTCAGGTCTATACATTTTAAATATGCCTGTATACAGTTTTATGTACCTTATATATACATAACATAAACAGAGTAATATTTCAAAGAAGGACAGAATCCAAAGCAAAAACTTGACCATGCTACTAAAAAAATTGTAATATGGAAAGTAGTCAGGTGATATGCATTTTATCTACCATTATTAAAAAGAAAAAAAAACAGCTTACTTGAAGATTCTGCAGAGTGTCTGTGTGGCTGATTATTTTTTTCTCTGTTCTGAGTCAAAGTACTTCCACTGGTCAGGGAAACAAGCTCTAAATCCGTATCTTCTCTCCTTACAGGGCTTGTCTGGAATCAGTGAGAGAGAATGTACACAATCAAGAAACAAAATATGACATTTTCTGAATGCAGCTCACATTACTCTCAAATAAACAAGTCAGCTCTGTCAAACAATCTTCTTCAGAATGATCCCACAATCCTTTATTGCTGCCCATTCTGAACAAATGCACTATGTCAAAGCATTTTGGTAAATGGGAGTCGATCTTAAAATTGTGGTTTGTGATCAGAATCAGCGCAGCAACAAAAGACAACATTTTAGTACTGTAATTTTGAAGAAAATAAATCTTGCAGACAACTGATGAAACCTTAAACAGCTTAAGATCATTTACTGGGCAGTCTGTAATTTAAAGTTAGAGTTGAATGCCAGAAATGTTATATCTGATTCTTGTTGTCATATGTCCATTTAATCCTATGTAAATATCTGTTTTATCAATTCTATAGTGGTTTAAGTTATTTCATCTTCACTATATAACTAAATTCTAACAGATTGATATAGATGTGTGTGTGTGTGTATGTGTATCTATATCTATATCTACTGTATATAAATATGAATTATTGGTATACATGTACTTCAACTTTAAGCAAATTTATATTTTTAAGTAAAAGAATTACTTTCACATAAGGATTGTATCTTTTGAAGCTAAAACATGTATTAATTTGATTTCTACAAAAAGATCTGTAAGACTTATAAATGTAATAAAGGTAGTCTTCAACTTATGACCACAACTAAGCCCAAAACTACTGTTGCTAAGTGAAACATTTGTTAAGTGAGTTTGTCCCATTTTATAACATTTCTTGCCACAGTTGTTAAGTGAATCACTGTAGTTGTTAAATTAGTCAAACTATTATTAAGTGAATCTGGCTTCCCCGTTGATTTTGTTTGGCAGAAGGTCCCAAAAAATGATCACATGGCCCTGGGACACTGCAAGTATCATAAATATGAGTCCATTGCCAAATGTCTTAATTTTGATCGTGACCACAGGGATGCTGCAATGGTTGTGTGAAAACTGGTCATAAGTCACTTTTTTCAGTGTGATTGTAACTTTGAATGGTCACTAAATGAACTGTTGTAAGTTGAGGACTACCTTTATTTATGAAATCTGTATGTGTGTATAAAGGTAAAGGTAAAGGTTCCCTCGCACATACGTGCTAGTCGTTCCCGACTCTAGGGGCCAGTGCTCATCTCCGTTTCAAAGCCAAAGAGCCAGCGCTGTCCGAAGACATCTCCGTGGTCATGTGGCCGGCATGAC
>JANHJO010001870.1:34789-46244 GCA_032468235.1 Pseudoxyrhopus heterurus | reverse complement strand
ATATGCTGACATTGTAAACCGTTAGAGAGGGTTGCAAGCCCTGATAGGCGGTATATAAATACAGTGCTATTGCTATTGCTATTATTCTGATGGCTAATCAAAATCTCAGGGAGTAAGATTTAGTTGGATCAATATAACCTCCTCTTATATTTTTAATTAAATCCCAATCATAACCCCCAATTGCTTCCAATCCAGCCTCTAGACCAGGGGTGTCAAACTCAAGGCCCACAGGGTGCTTAAATCTGGCCCAAAACAGGCCACATGTGATCCCTCCCCCGTGGCCTTTTTTCGGCTGGCAGAGTGCTGCTGGAGGCCGTGGAACTGAAAACAGGCTATGCAGAGGCCTTGTGGGGCCTCCACATGGCCCGTTTTCAGCCAGGAGAGTGCTGCAGGAGGCCATGGAGGCCAAAAATGAGGTGCGGGGGACCACACGTGGACCTCCATGCCCCATTTTGGCCAACAAAGTCTTTCAGAAGGCCGTCCAAGCCAAAAACAGGACATAGGGGCTGTGTGCTAATGCCCTATGCCCCATTTTGGCCAGCAGGGTTCTGCAGGAGGGATCCATCCTGCCCCCGCTCCCCCCTCTCCTCCCACCACCGTCCACAGAGAACTACAGTGCTGATCTGGCCCTTGAAGAAATCCAGTTTGACACCCCTGTTCTAGACTGTTATTTAGTAATGTGTCCAATAGTGAATGTGTGACCATTAGCTAAGATTTGAATTTTAATACTTTATCCTTCCTCATGCAGAAGTTAATTCTATGAAAACAGGCCTAATGGGCATATCTGAACAAACAGCTCTTAGAAAATATTTTTTAATTTAGCATTTCCAGATGGCATCCTAACCATATTGAATAATAACATATCTAGCTTTTACACCAGACAATCCTATGTACATCAACTCAGGTTTCTATAGCCTTCAGTGGAACATGTTCACTTTATAAAAAAATACTTTTTTTAAAATCAACATTGTATCAACACAAACAGTGGTACAATTATTTAGATCTATAGTTATTTAAAAGAAGCAGTGCAGAAAGATTACAGTAACCTACTCTGGAAATTTGGGCTACAGACATAAAATCTTTCTTTATACTCCATGCTGGTTTTCTTTTGGCCAGCTGCTGAGGATGCCAATCCACATTTACAAACATTCTGCTCCAGCCAACCATAAAAAATCTTTTCTAACACACTCAGTATAGCTGCATAACAAATTAAAAACATGATTAAATAAACAAAATACCACAGAGTTACTCATATGGATTGATTTGGGAATAAATCCCAATGAATTCAATTCTGAGTAAACATTTATAGGAGCGTACCACCAACCTGCAGTTCTAGATGTTCTGATAATAATATCAACAGAATCAGAATTCAAAGTTTTCTTTTTATAAATACATTAATCTTAACTCAATATATTGATAGGATCTGTATCAAACAAGGTAATGAATATTTTCCAATATTGATTAAATTAAAAAATCCAAATAGATCTTTGTACAAAGGACGGGCACAGTGAAAGGCTGAATAAAAATGTGCATATATATCAACCACATACATTATAAAATTTAAAGAGCTGTTTAATCTTCTGATTTTTAGGAATAATTTACTATCCACACAAACATCAATGCTACTGCTGCAAGGATAAGATTAATAAAGAAAGTAGTTATTCAATTCCTACATCCTGGATGAATTTTACAGCCTTGTACTACTGTGCCAACATCTAGATCTATATTTAATTTAACAGCAGCAGCAACAACAAAAAAACTCAGCTTGCTTGAGGTTACATTAAAAAAGAAGATAGGTATCAGAAGAATCTTATTTGTGGTCTGAAAGCAAAGCATAGTAATTGAGATTTTTTACTTATAAAAGTGGTTTAAACTTTGTTCATAGTGACTGCAGATTTTGAAAACAAAGTTTACATTAAGGAAAGTGTTTATATATCTAAAAAATTAAATAAAAAATCACATCTATCCAATATCCTTTTTATTGTACCATTACATTATAAAACAATGATTTAAAGTCAATACTGTGAACTGGGAAATGAGTACACTTAGAATAAAGCTATCTACACATCTATGTATAACATATACACAATATAAACAGGATATGTGTATTGCAGATATCAAATGATTTGGGCAAACAAATTTGCACCAGTACATGTTTTTGCATTTTCAGAAATAATTACTATGCCTGAAAGAACAAAAAAGAATTATAATAGGAGGACTCTTTAATCTATTGTTGGATCCTAATTTTAGTTATTTCTTTTGAAATTTCCGAGATGTGGGATCTTATTACAACTGAAAATGGCATTTTGCCTACAGTATTGTCAACAATGTAGTATAATCTTTCCCAAGGGATCAGAAAAGCTTTGACATCTGTAAGAAACTGCATAGAAAGGTAAGTCTGCTTACAATTGAATTGCTTTGTTAAACAGCATATGTGTCAGAGTGATATGGCCCAGTTCAATTGCATATTCCTGGCCTTATTATGTTTTAGCAAGTTGGGTATAAATAACACAGCTATGAATTCACATTTTGCTGCCTCTCTTCATTGATTCTTGCTGATGTCAGTGTAGATATTCCCTAATCTGATTTATAGGTATGTATTTATTTAGATATTAATTCATCTAGATTTTAAAACCATGTATTGAGATCCTACTAAATAGCAAATAAGAATTGAACTATAGTTCTTCATTTCTAATATATCTAATATAATCAGCAATCCAGAATAGGCATGAAGCCTTTTTTTGAAAGCAAGAAGACTCAGCCAAGAAAGGCATAGAAGCACTGCCTTGGTCACAAAGACAACTGGGTAACCTTGGGCAGTCACTTTCTCTCAGTCCCAGGAAGGAGGCAATGGAAAACCACTTCTGGAAAATTTTGCTAAAAAACCTGCAAGGACTTGTCCAATCTCTGTGAATTCAGAGTCCAGTCTCTGAAAATCATTGCTTAACTCTCCAAACTTTAAATTTTACTGTTGAATTTGAATCTTTCGCTAATAACTGGATTGAAGAAGTTATCTATTTGATTTGTCTGTTGTTAAGAGATGGACTATGGGATGAAGTGTTTTATATTTGGTAATTAAAAGGAGATGAAGAGATCATGGAAATTTGTTTGTTTATTTCCTGCCTTTATTATTTTTACAAATAATTCAAAGTGGTGAAAAAATCTAATACTCCTCCTTTCCCCCCCACAACCATCACCATGTGAGGTGGGTGGGACTAAGAGGGAATGACTGGCTCATGTTCACCCATCTGGTTTTCATGGCTAAGGCAGGATTTTAACTCACAATCTCCTGGATTTTAGCCTGGTGCCTTAACCACTAGACTAACGTGGCTCTATATTATCACTATATTATATTGCTATATTATCTATATTACTTTATTATCTATATTACACCTGCCATGTTAAGGGTGAGAAGTTTTTTTCTTAGGGGAGGGAAGTGGGAATATGTATGCATATATGTATGTATTCTTTTATCTTTCCCGTGCTCTCTCTTATCTCTTCTAGTTTGTATTACTTTTATTGTTCCATTCAAAATATTTAATAAAATTATTTTTTCAAAACTGAAGAGTTGAATTATCTGCTAAGTTGCTATTATATTTTTGCTATGTATAGAATTTCAATATAAGGAACATTTTTTAAAAACATAAATTCAAACTAAACAGGAGAAGCAAACTATCTGTTTACATGTGAAGGGCTGGGTTATTAAAGGTTTCCCTATCTGAAATTAGGGGGAAGAGGGAAGATAATTTTTCATCATAATAATGATTTTATCCTTTTGGAATTTCTTAGCTCTAAACATCCATGTGGTGTCCTCCCTTTATCATTTTGGAAGGTGAAGCCCTTTCATGTATAGACTGTTACTATTAACAGGCACAAAGAGGTTTTTTGGGGTTTTATTTACTTTTCTTTATAAATTGGTTTTATTATTTGAATAAAACAATGAAAAATTGTAAATAGTTAGGAGTTTTAGCATTCTCAGCTTATAGCTGTAGTAAAATAAATCTCTCTTATGTTTGTTTTTCATACACACGCACACACTAAGAAAGTGATTTATATAGTACATAACTGTATGATATTATCCTATTTACAAGATGCATGTCTTTAAAATAATAACAACAGTCCAAAAAAAGATTTGAAAGAGTGCACCAAATACACAGAGCACTTTGACAGCTCCAGTAAATTTCAGCATAGTTTGGCCTACTAGAAAACTCTGACAAAAATCTACGAAGGCAGACCTGGCTAAGAGTCAGGAGTCATGCTTATTATACAGAAGTCCCAGGAGTTCCTTTCAATCAGAGGTCACAATCGAGGCAACAGAAGCAGTGTCACAATATCAGAAAAAGGGCCAATTCAGGCCTGCTCCCTAACAGTCAGTAGGTCAGGGCTTGCGGCAAATCATTGTATTACAAGGGAATATTCCGTGTACACTTTTAGAGCTGTCATCTGAACAAACAGCACCAGGTCATCTGTAGGTTATATCAGATTTTTTTTTTTTGTTAACATTCACTTTATTCCTTATTTAATTATATAGTTTTCTTTCCTTCAAGATGCATTTTTATTAACATTCTTTGCTTTAGTTTTGTCTTAAGAGTGGTACAGAATAATTTTGTAATAAAATTAATTTTATTCATTTCAGTAAAACCTCTGAATTATAATGGCATTTATCATTCCATACTACTCTAATGCATTACATAAATAAAAATGAATAGTTACAGGCCCTTGCATTATAAAAAGAAAAAGGCAGTTAAAATTTTTGATATCCCCTTTTATTAGGTAAGAGTTTTATTGACAGTTTGCTGTATTCACTAAATTCTGTTCACATGTAAAAGAAAAAGTCTACATCAAAATTACATTTCTGGAAATAGGTACCCCAACAATATTGTCCAAAAGCTATTGGATTGGATTAATTCTCCTCATGCAAAATGAATCATACTGATTCAAAGCTACAGATGGTTAATTCATTATATGCTAGCAATATGCACTAGCACTTGGAGAATGAAAACATTCAGTACTGGCCTTCCTTTCCTTCTCCTGCCTTTGAACAACCTGTCAAAGGCTGATATGATAGGTGATTTTGTGGAGCTAAGTTAAAAACCTTAACCAAAATACATCTTCCTGGAAAAAACAACAACAAAGCACAGATTCAGCTATAGAGTTTCAAACTGAGCAACCATTACAAAAACAATTAGTTGGGAAACAACACTATTAGCCTAGATATAGAACATTTAGAAGGCCAAGGAATGCTAAAAACTAGGAAAAGACACTGGGATGTGAGCAGAGCAAAGCAAATGCAAGTAGCTCCCTAGAAAAAAACTGTGTTCGTGAAATAATTACCTCTTTGTTCAAATCTCATCTTTGTAGTTCTGTCCCTTTACCTCATAATTACATCTTAGTGGTCTTAGTGACTTCACTAGGCACATGAAGTGAAATGCTTTGCTATTTCCAATTACATATATATTCTAATTTGTATATATCTATAATACCACCCTATTTATGACTGTCTTTGCCTCTATGATTATTAATAAACCAACATACGTTCTGATGTAATGCGTTCTGACCTCTAGTTCAAATGTACCCCTAAATATTGTGCTAGAATAGTCCCCTGTTTTTGGTCCATGTATATACAGAATGCAATTGAGTATAAGTAGTTGTCAAAAATTGCTGACATACCATCTCACTTATTTCTTTGGCATGTATGGCTATATTCATAGTGCATATTTAACGCTGTTCAAATGTGAAGAAACAAAAGGAGAGAACATATATTTCTTAAACTATAGTAGAAAAATGGAAGGTAGAAATTGCAGGCAATGGAATAATAATACAATGTCATAAAGATTTCAGTAGGAAAAAATCCTCTGTTGAGGAGAAAAAGTTTAAGAATATGTCAACTAGTTAAAAGTCAATGGCCTGTATATGCCAACATAAAATTATTTATTATTCATAAAATTAATTTATTATTCATAAATAATTTATCTTCTGACCATTTGTCAGTATATATTATTAGGGAATTAAACAACAAAATGTGTAATTTTTATACCACTTGTAATTTACAAAATTCAGTACAAATACAGAATAACATTCACATCAAAATTCCATATGTGAAAAAGTAGGATTGGACTCTTTAGCCAAGCTTTGTAATTATGGTACAAATAATATTTAATAAGTTTTACAGGGTAAATATTAGCTAATCTAATTTTTTAATGCAACGGATGGTATACATTTTCCATATAAGAATACTCAGGGCAAACAAAATGCCATTTATGTAAGTAGCAACTAAATAACTGGGTAATTAGAATGGCAACATTTAAATCCTTCATATTCTTAATCCCAGTCTAGAATGATCCCTTTCATTTGCTATTTACTTTGGAAGAAACATGTTCTTCAATGAAAATGGGAACTTTTTTTCCAAAGCATAAAAGTGATTACTTTGTATTGCTTAAGAATGTGACTGAAGAATGGCAGAAGATTTTAAAGCTTTTCTGCAAGGTGATAGGTAAATAGACATATTCTATTTTCTTTTAAAAATGATTTTCAAATGACAACTGATTTCATTTCTAGACTGAAAATAACATAAAATAGATAAACAGCAGAAAATAACCATGTTGGTAATAAAAACTGAGACAATTAATGAACTGATAAAAATAAAGAATAGCATTTTATGTGTTGTTTAGAAGAGTTTTTATAATGTATAAGCATTATTTTATTTAATATTTCTTTAAACATTCTTACTTGTTTACCTGTCCCTTTCCTTCTCCTGTTAGCTAAATCTATTTGAATTTTAAGTTGTTACTAAAATTATATGTCTTTTGCACTCTAAGACCTGGGTCACAACCTTACTTAGAGGGAGGAAATAGTCATAAGGTCACTGACTGGTCAGATGAAAAGGATTTGAAATGCTTCAGCACTCAGGATTTATTCTTCCAAATATCTGCCTTATGCTATAAAATATGTCAACATTCTTCTTTCCCTTCTATTTATTTATGTGGGCTATAGAAAATTTAGCAAAGTTTCAGGTGATGGAGGCACAAAATTAAAACCTTAAATAATTGATGTACCACATTTATGTGATTTGATAAAGACTAAAAATTTTAGAAGCAAGAATAAGTCATAAATTAATATGAATTCAATAGGTATTTATTGTTAAAAATGTCTAATAGTGAATCCAAAAAGTAAGTGATCTGAATTTCTACATCAGAGTTCTTGTAGAGTCCCATTGGATTCAATGTAAATATGTTCAGGTTTATGAAAATATGCTAGATAGTAGACAAAGATAATTGTTTAGGCTAAAATTTAGAGGAATGTATAAATATTATGAACACAGAGTATTGAACAGTCAGTTGTCCAAACTTAAACCAATTGTTTTTGAATGCACTTCAATTGTTTTTGAATGCACTTCAAAGCTAAAAAAAATTCTATAAGCAATACAAAATAATAAAAGAAAAAGGCACACATTCTTCTCAGCCATCATTGGCTGGTCAGTTGAAGGTATAGGAGTGAGGGAGAGTCATTTAGACTCATGTTTATGTATTGGGAACTATATGTTTGCTCTTTCATTGAAAGACACAAGTTGAAAATCATAGTCAACTAAGAAGATTGAGATTCATTGCTGAGTCAACTGTTATCTACCCAGGCAGCCTTCCTCTCATTCCCTACAGTTAATAATATGGTGTGCTTTTAATTGCTTAGTTAAGCACTTAAGACTGGTTAAAAATATAGCACAGTGATGGAGACAAAGGTATTTTCTTACCTGACATTGCTAGTCTACATCTCCTGCTTTCCTGCCAAAAGATTCCCCTCATTCCATTTTCTTGCTTATTTGAGGATAATTTACTTGCTGGGAACATGCATTTAGTGTGCACAAGTGGAGGCTGACTCACAGTTAGCAACTTCTGTCACAGCCACCCACTAATAATCCAACCAGAAATCCATAGCTAATGTAGATGTTGCTGGATCTAGTTACTGCCTTGTTTGGGTGAAACGAGATGCATGGGTCTGAGGCCACATGGTGTTGAAATGTAAGTGACTCCAGAAATCTTATCAGCTGGACATAAGAAAAAGCATGCTGCCTGCCAGAAAAATTATTATATTATAGTTTTTAAATTCTTTATGATGTGGAAATTAAAGATTAATGGATTTAAACCTAATGTTGTGTGAAATTTGTATTGTGTGTGTGTGTGTGTGTTGTGCTTCTTTGTTCAGAGAAATTGTCAAATGTAAATGTTTGTACTATCTGTCATAGATAATTCCATTAAAAGATTGAGCTATGAATTTGTCAAATACCAAAATTATATTGATGAATTAGTTGAGCTTTGCAAGTAGTTTGCCTTTTTTTAAAAAAAAAAATTGGTTTGGGCTGAAATAACAACTGGGAATCAGAAAGTTGGTTCAATATGAGAAATAATGAAGGGCTTTAAGGATGCTTCAGCAACTGTTATGCAATTCAACTAGGCCAGTTGAATTTCTTGTCATTCAAGAGCATTTCCACTTCAAATCATTGCAATAGTCCAGCTCTGAAAGTTACTTAACTTTCAGAGCTGGGCTACTCTCTTCCCGCAAGTAGACTGTATTATCAACTGAAGCTGACTGCATCAGCACTATATCTAGAAAGATCTGGAGAATGTGTATCTGTTTCTTAAGCAAGAGTGGAACCCAATCCAGAGCATATGTATCTGAACCCTGAAGTTCAACTCCTAGTATAAATACAAACTGTATCTTGCCTGAATTCAGATTTAGCTTACTCTTCCATAGCAGTTCCTTACAACCTGAAGACAAGGGGGGGGGGGTATTTGGAAGTATCATCTCTGAGCTCGCGGAAAGGAAAGTAATAGCAGAATTTTGATGACACTACAAAGGTGCCTTTGTATTAATCCTTATGTTCTTATGGCAGCATAACAATCCTTCCATCCTTCAATACTTTATGTAGAAGAATGACTATTGTTCAAAGTCAAGAGATTCTGAAAATATACACACATTAGAAAGTTAATTAAAATAGCTTTTACTATGCAGTCTTATTTTATCACTTCTAATGTTTCATATTATGTTTTTTTTTTTTTACTGTAATAAAGGTTTATATTGATTGATTAATGCTTGATTGTTATTTTAATCTGATGCTACAGTTTTACACTATTTCATTCCTCACCATTATTTCTATTTCTTTCTTTCTCTTGTAGGGACAAGTACAGTAATTCATAGGGACATTAGAAATTGAGAGACAGGATTTACCTTAACAACAGCAGCCCCTCCCTTTTTAAACAATGAAAAAGCAGACAATTTCAACGATGTAACTGAAACTTGAACAAATGCATGTAAGGGTCTTGCTCTCTTACAACTTTTCAGAGCAGTTCTATTGTGAACTGGGTTTGCACTTTGCCGGCAAAGCAGCTCTGACCCATGGAGAGCACTCCTTCAGATCAACACTGCCTCAGGCTTTGCTGAGTTCTCCAAGAAGTCTTACATTTCAGGCATCAAGTTGAATTTCTTCTGGAGATGATTAGCCCAAACCCATGACAGATTTTTTCCAAGATATCTAACTCTTTATGTTTATTTTATCCTGGCTCTTTTTGGATGTACTGGACACAAGTAACCTACTCATTTTACATGTTAAAGGACTGGTGGAGAGCCATTAATTACTTAAAATATTTCAATGCACAATTCTGTGAGCTCACATTAGATAATAAGAAACAAGCTATAGGATTATGATACTTGAGTGAAAGATTCCTTTCTGTCTTGAAACCTTTCTAAAAACATTCTTAATAATCAGGAGACAGTGATCTTAGGCTTTATAGAAATGCATATGTTGTAATAATAATTGGTGAGATATTACCCCAGCCAGTTAAATAATGCAGCATCTAAGTTTGGGATCAATCAAAAAGTATATTGTGGTTTCCAAAAGCTAATATTGTTTCCTAGTGTTGGTGAATCATCCTTAAATGAAATTAATTTTAAAGAGTCATAAACAGGTTCTATTTTTAGAGGAATTATGAATGTAACAAAAATTGATTGCTTTTTTATATATTAGAAATATCAGACTATGGCATAATCTTTGTTTCAGATAACCTGAAAATTAGTTAGAGCTATAGTGTATATTCTCCAGACCTTTATATTTCTCTCTCTCCCCTTCTCTCCTTCTCTCTTTCTCTCACTCTGTCTAGGAGAAAATGCAGAGCTTGGAGGCTGAGTCAAGAGAGTAATCAGTCTAGAGTCCTTATATTCTCACAAGCAATCCAAGTCTAGCCTCTCTTGAATTTCTTTAACTCTTGTCTAGTGCCAAGTTAGTGTCGACTGTAAATTGACTAGATTCTTGTGTATAGGCTTGAGCAATAAATAATCTTAACTGGAACTTAATGTGTGGTCCTGATTCTTTGTGTCTGACTCTCTCTTTCTCTTTCTCTCTCTCCCTCCTCCCCAGACACATACACATAGAGAGTTAATTATATAGTCGTTGCATTTAGTTAAAATCAATACATGAACTTTTTATTGCAACTCATAAGTTCATATTACATTCTGACTCTATATAACACAAAATAGAATTTAGAAGAATTGAGGAATGCACAAATGATTTAGATTCCAACAGAAGAGGGGTGGGTGAGGCAAAGCTACTGATAATATGCATATACTCCAAATTTTACTCAAGCTATACATTTTATGTATTTGGGGAAAATTATATGGAAATTATTTCTGTGGACTATATATACTTAAGAGAATTTATGATTCTAATTGTGTTAGAAGAGGGAAAATAGTAAATTGCAACTCTCAGTACAAAGAAATGCAGGTTGGTTCCAATATAATATCCAAAATGAAAGGGCTAACCTGAGACACATGAATATAAAACAGAGCCCATCTAAGCATGCTCAAAGACACTTTCTAATTTACCATTAAGTCATATATTGACTATATAAATAGGAATCTGTTTTTCCTTCTTCCAACAAATGTGGATACAAAGAATATACAATCTTTAGTTTGGTTTCATCTTTCTAAAAATGTATAATTGGTTCAGTTAGAAGGTAATCCTAAAGGATATTCTGGCAGTACACATATTGTATATGAGCACATACAAGCTTCATGGGCTCCTGGATGCTTTTCTTCTGACATGGCTGTATAGGGACTAGAAGCATTCACATCTGTTTTTTAAATTAATTAGATTTACCTGTAACAACCAAATTTAAAGAATGCAAGTTGGTTGTACTTATGATTTTATGAACAAGTGAAAATAATGTTTGATCCAGACCTTTTTAAGTAATAGTTCAAATTAGCCAAAATTTATCCAATTAGTTTAAAACTCAAGTCTAAGACTAAAACTGTCAAAGCCAAAGTATTGTGATAACCATGTATCCATACAAATCAAGCACTGATGTACAAAGATAACATAAAAAAGAGAGCTTGCTGACAAAATGTAGAAGTGAAGTTTCAGATGAAGTAGCAAGAGTACTGGTAAGAGGGTGAAACATGTGGTTTC
>JANHJO010001870.1:0-10174 GCA_032468235.1 Pseudoxyrhopus heterurus | reverse complement strand
AGTCTTGTCATCTCTTGTTTGACCACGTCCAGCTTGCCTTGATTCATGGATCTTACATTCCAGGTTCCTATGGAGTATAGAACTTTACAGCATCGGACTTTCCTTTCACCACCAGATACTTCCACAGCTGAGCATCTTTTTGGCTTTGACCCAGTCACTTCATTCTTTCTGGCACTACTAGTACTAGCCCTCTGCTCTTTCCCAGTAGCATATTGGACACCTTCCTACCTGAGTGGTTCATCTTCCAGTGTCATATCTTTTTGCCTTTTGGTACTGTTCATGGAGTTTTCATGGCAAAAATACTGGAGTGGGTTGCCATTTAAGATAATTTGCAGTCTGTTGCAACAATGATAAAAGAAGAGTTTGTACACTTTAAAGATTAACATTAGCAAAATGACTCAAGAGTCTGGTTTGTACATATCTCTGTGGGTGATGCTTGCTCTTATGCTCTAGTAACCCATCAGGAATCACTCAAAAGAGACTTGAGTTATACAAGCCAATTACTTGTATTACTGAAAGACCACAGGAGGACTTTCCAGAATGACTTACTATAAGTGCAACTTTATATTTCAGTTTACATAAATTCAACAGCTAATTACTATTTCTTTGAATATGTACCTTTAAATCCATTTAGCTATCTGAGATCTCAAAAAGGAGGTGAGAGGGCACGTGTTACCAACCTTAACTCACTAACCTGAAGTATAGTAGCAGCTTTATGCCTGTCCAAAACATGATTATTCTTTTTTTCACAGCTGATAATCTTTCTTCTGAGGCAGTAACTCCGCCAAGCAGACTGGATTACAGTTGCAGCCAAATGTAGTCTTGTATAAAAATTGATCTCTTTACGAACTCTATAACCTCGCCAACATGATTGGATAATTATGGCTGCTGAGCTATAAATAAAATAAAAAAAACATTACTTTAAAAATATAGACTGTGCCAATAATTGTACTGTATATTACTGTTGTTTTTTTTAACGTGGGATACTATTTGTGGACCAAATAAAAAAGATTAAATCTAAGAAATATAAATGTGCCTTTACTGGAAACCAAGGAGAAGTTGAGCACCGGCAAAAAACTCAATTTAGTCCTTTCCCCTGTGTTTACTTTGTTGTGAAAAAAAATCTTCCTTATCATGAGATAGAAGACTATTGAATGCAAGGAAGCTTTAATATTAGAGAATTAATTCATGCAGAATTGAAGAAAGTAGGGAGGATGAAGTAGGCTGATGGGACTATTTTCCAGGCATTTTACAATAATGCTATTTTGCTTAATGCCAAATAACTGTTGATGCTGACATTGGAGGTTGATGCATGTTACACATGCAAAATAATTGTTAATTAGAAATAAATTGGTATTGCAAATTTTAAATCCATACATGTTAAATGCATTCCAAGGAGATAACTACTTTTTCCATATATAAGAATCTTATTGATGCTGAGAGTGATTTTGGCAGTTCCTGGTAGAATCATTCTTGCTGGGAAGGTTAGAAGGGGAATCCAAGATAGAGTGAGGAAAGAATATATATTACCTTCATATCTGTTAAATTTATTTAACAGCAAATATGATATGTCAGAATTGGAAGATAGGACACTTAGAATCAGAATTCAAACCAGAATAAGAAATTATTAGTAATTATTATTACTAATAATTTGATTCTATCATTAGAATTGGAATTGGTAGTTACAGTGTTAATAATTTTACATAACACCATTTTTATATGAAAGTAATGACTTTAAAGTAAAAATGAAAAATATGGTCTGTAAATATTAAAACTAAGGTAATAGCAACTACCAGGCTTAATGACCTTACAGCTGACATCAAAGTAATGAAGGTTAGTTTTGCATTACTGGGCTCAAGAACAAATACAAATGGAAGTATATTAGCGAGGTAATCAGAAAAACAATTATATGGAGAAGAACAAATGTAGATAATTTCTATGAAAACAAGAATCAGAGTATTCAAAGCACTGATTTTTTCCCAGTGGAAATGTCCAGCAGTGAAAAAATCAGAGAGGTAAGACAGATGACTCTGAATTATGGATATGGAGACGGTTGCTATGGATACTATGAACTGCAAGAAGAATTAATCAGTTGATCCTGAAAGACCAACTGCTCTCTTGAGGCAACAAGCAGAAATTCATTTGATGTAAATGAATGACAAGGCTAGAAATACTATTCTAATAGAAAAAAAGTGAAGATAACAAATAAGATGGATGGGTGGGATGAAGAAACCATTGTAATATCTGTGGAAGAATGACAGATTATTGTTTGCGAAAGATTCAAATGGTAGCCTTTACCCAGGCAGCCTCCAGGAATCAACCTGAGTTGATGGGACATTTTTTGCAGCTTGTTCAGTCATAGAATCCAGAAAAAATTAACACATAGGATGATTTGTTTTTAATACTAGTATCAGAAAAAAGTACATTTCTCTCACTACTGGCCTGAAGCTCATCTCTGTTCCTAATGCAGAAGCTGAAGAAGAAACTTTTGCATCACTCAATAAATAGCATTTGTAATAGCCTGTTGGCTAAATATCAATAAGAACGTGCATAGAATGTACTCACTGAAGCTGAAAAATCCCCAAAAGGCCAATCTTTACATTTCACAGTTTATAGCAGCATAAAATGCAACACGGTATTCAAATGCAACTCAGGGTCTCTGATCTGATCATTTTTCTCTGTGCCTTCAAGTCAATGTTAACTAGATCCTGCAGTTTACATGATAACATTTTTTGGAAATGGTTTCCTCTCGCCATCCTCCTAGGGATGAGAGAAATGACACAAACCCACCTAGCTGACTTTGTATCTAAGATGGGACTATAACTTATGCTTTCTAGCCTGATGTCTTAACCACTACACCAAAGGTTTTCTTTGTTCAGCAGTAAACTATAAGGCAAGAAGGCAAGTGAAAGCAGTTCATAAGGTTTAAAGGTTAGGAAATCTCTGACTGCAGATCTGTGTCCTATCCATCCCAGATGAGTTGAGTGGCCAACTAGAAAATATTTTAAAGAGTTCCTGTTAATAATGTACTAGAATATTTTGTATGTTACCTATAAAGTAGAATCCAGGGGTGATCTATATGCTTAGACGAGGAGACAGCAAAATACCTCCTTTTCACTGATCAGGGGGATTTGTTTGATCTGAATTAAATAATGGTTTGTCTCCTTTATGGCTGATAAAGAGATTGCATTTTAAGATTTAAACATCTTCCTTGAATTTTAGCCCTGGAGTGTTTTAGCTATTGGCGAAATAGGTTTATGTACTAGAAAAAAAAAAAGTAGACTAGTATAAATTTTTCTCAAAATTATTTTCTATTCTATTTTGGTAGAGCTGTTTTGTATGTAATGTTCACTCATAAGAACTAACAGAAAGCCTTAGATGTTATCACCATCAGATTAGTTTTTAATGTGCAGCCAGCTTCAAATATTTAATCATGGAAACAAACCTTACATTCCAGGAGCACTTGTGCAATACTGAATTCAAGTATGAAAAAGTTACATTATCTGATTGGAAGTCACGCCTGAAACATGCCTGAACAACTAGGTAAGTGAGCTCCAAATCTTGGCTAAGTGTATCCATTTCTTCCTATCCTCATTTGAAAAAATCTATTCATTTACAGAATGTTCAATTAAAATATATAAATAAATAAAGAGGTGAAAGATTATTGGTGCTGTTTCATGCATGCTGTCTCCCATTAAAACCTTGACCTTTCTAGATGAATGAGAAAAAAAAGTTCATTTGAAAATTTCGGAGTATTGCTGTTAATCAGTATAGATAATATTTACATAAGGCGACTTAAATTCAGATTTAACATAAAGCAACTTTCATACATCAGCAATAATAAATTGGACCCCTTTCTTAATAAATCTTGAGAAATTATCACATAATTTAAAAGGTGTTGTCAAAATATATCCAAAACATTTTACAATTGCTGTACAATTTTTCTGTCATGAACTACCACACACAGCAAGAAAACATACACAAATGTATTAATAATAGTTTTTCCACAGCTATCAGATTATAGATTGTAGCCTTGCCAGCCCATCCCACACTATCCTGAAAACTTCCAAATACCAATGAATTCTCTTTGTCAGAAATGTTATTTCACCAATCAACTAACCTAACATCTGTAGTTTTATATCACCAGCAACCTTAGGAAGATAACGGATATAGTGAAACCACACAGCTCACCATTATGGTATAGGCGTTACCAGGAACGCAACAAAGAGGGCAGTCATAGAGACAAGGAGAGCCCTTCAGGCTGAGGAGCAGAAGAATGACTAATAGCAGCATGCAACAGTACTCATATTATGTTACTTAAATCTTCTCCAAAGAAGTGCTTTATGAAAATTGGTAAGATTCATGACTTCAGCACAAATTCACCATAGATAGCTCACCTAAGAAGGATATTTATATATTTGTGAAAATGTTTTAAATAAAATAGCAAATAAACAAGAGGCAATATACTACAGAGAAATACTGAGAAACAGAAAATAAAGAGAAAATACTGAGAAAAACTTTTGTTTTTCTTGTTCCGCTATTGGTAAACCAGAATCCTTGAAATGATTTAATACAAACAAGTTTCATGACATCCTTGTAGCCAACAGTATAGAAGACAGACTTTTAAAGCTGATAAATTCATTATCTGGCAGTTATATGAAAACTGAATCAATTATAAATCTACTGCCCTATAATACAGTATATTTTGGAGGTTGGAATTCGTTGTGTGGATAAAATTCCTGAATACTGCTCAGTTTCATTAATTATATTTATTTCATATTTCACTTCTTTAGAAAATGTCTCAACAATTCAAAATAATCTTTCAGTTACTTATAAAGTTAATTTTTCAGATGTCAAATTTGTAAGAATCTAGGGCAAAATGAATTAGAAAGCAGTTGATTAGAGACTATTCTGTTTGTTAGAATACTTTGGGACAGAAGGAAGTAGTATTAAGATAGAAGAAAGAAATGGAAGAAAAAATCAGAGAAACATGATCTTAAAAACTCTCTAGGTTTCTGTGTATGCATGTATAAACTTCTCTTCCATTGGGAGCACCAAAAAAGCTACAGTAAGTGGTTATGCTAGGAATAGCCTTTTGAACAGTCCTATACATCAGTGTTTCTCAACCTTGGCAAGTTTAAGACACATGGACTTCAATTCCCAGAATTCCCTAGCCTGCTATGCATCCAAGAGATTCAGCTTCCTAAATGTTTCAAGGACAGGTGATTTGTTTATGCTAATAGGCTTTATGAAGGAATGATTTGCAATGCACTGCATAGCCTAATGTTTAAAGATATATTCTTAGTACAATTAGTATAACTATGTTTATACAGAATAAAGAGTAGAAATAGAAGGCAACATGGTAGTTTCTTTTTTCTTGCTGATGGTGTGCTGCTCAAATGTTTTTATTATTACTGATGTGCTGTCAAAGTGGGTGTACAGTATATGTACTTGGTGATGACGCTGTCTGCTTTAAGATTACACAGAGATACAGCTATATTTCCATAAAAAAGTTTGACCCTTTGAGCTTACTTTTGTGAATTGTCAAAATGTTGAAGGTAATTTCCTCTTTCAATGGTTGTAATTTGCCTGTTGAATTTGTTTCTCTTAGGACTGATTAATGCATTGCTTTCCTCACTGTCATTTGTAGAATACTGAGCGTTCTTTGGTCTGTATACTTGATTTTCATCTGTTTCTGGAACTGTCATGAAGGAGTTAATAGGCTCAGCATGAGTATGGCCAGAAGTAATCCATCTTTCAGGCATATTCAAGGAATCCTGCTTATTTTCTTTTACACCCGAGGTAAAGAAGTTATTTTTCTCTATGAAGTCTTGAGTTAAATGATCTGCCTGTTTCTTTGGTTCTTCTGTCTTTGTAATGTTTAGAACTCCATATTCATGTGCATAGCGATGTTCAATACTAAGTTTCATCAGCTTTTTTAAATACCAACACTGGAGCTGTACAGAGTCTTCGGAAAATTTATCTCTGGAAAAGAAATAGTTAAAACATATATATTATTATTTATTTCAGGGATCCTGCTCTCCCAAAATGGTTCATAAGATTAATAATAACATGAAAATGCATTACATATATATTAGCTAACAGTTTTTCTAAATATACCTTAAAATAATAATAATAAAAAAATAAATATATCTTAAAATAAAACCCTGGTGAAATATGTATCACCCTAGAGAGCTTTACTGATAAAGTCTTATATCCTGGACAAGCCAGATTAGTTGCTGGTTTTGGTGGGCCAGCAAGTAAGGCTTTGACAATATCCAGAAAAGAACTTGCTTTTTGGATCAATCTGCTGAAAGTGGCATTATAACTCTTCATTGAAAACTCTGCCAACTTTGAGGTATCTATGGGATATCACAACACTTATAGGAAAAAAAGCATTGATGCTACTACAATGCTGCCGATGTCTGACATTCTTTTTCTTATCCCTTCCTAGATGTCACTGATGTCCAATCAAGATTAACGTGATCTGATATAAAATTTAGCATTAAATATTATTTAATTTTTAATTAGAGTATTAAATATATTATATAATATTTAAATGTTATATATTTATTTTTATGTGAATTAGATAATTATTTTATTTCAAACAAATCAACATATCTTCATTTAACAGGAAAACACAAACATTTTAAATACTATCTACTATATTATGTTCTCCAACTTAAGAGGGGACAAATGATTGTCTTCTGAGCAGAATGCTTTGCAGAGAAGAAAATTCAGTTGAAAGAGAGAGAGATACACACAGAAGGAGCATATGTGTGTTATATCTCTACCAAGAATAAAAGCCATGACAAATAAACAATGCAGTAGTATTATGTAGTTCTATATAACTGGGTGCATCTACTAATATTCTTATTGCTCCTTCTTTCTTGTAAAAAGCCTTTAAACTTTATAAAGAGTTTTAATGTTTATATTTCTTCAGTTTCAATTCCTTTTATAAGCTTTTTATGTCATTTTCACCTGTTTAAACTGTGACTTTTTAAAAGGGTTTCAGCTTCCATTAGGGTCTTTTATTTCCAATGCTCTGTACAAGGCCTGTTGAAAGCCAAAACACTGAAACAGAAGTACATTTTTGCATAGCTGTTTTCAAGTAGGTGTTGGAAGATTAACTGACAGACCTTTATTAGATCTGAATAATTTTAAAAAGCATATAATTTTTAAACAAGAGCAAGCACACTTTATGTGAAATCTGGATGGAACATCCCAATTTAGCTATATACCTCTGTGTTAAAAAACGACTTAGTAAACATGGCTATGATTACATGTGGCAGCTTACTTACTTCAGGTTGTATCTACAGGATCTCATTTATTTAATGAAATGTCAGCCAAAATGTTTGTGGGGTTTCATATTGTACTTTAGGAATATAATATTAAGGTTACAAGCTTATGGACTCTTTTTAGGGAAAAAAATTCCATTGCGCCCTGTGGAAGGCAATATTAATATTGTTGTTGCATAATCAGCAAGATGTTTATACTGGATTTGACATTTTTATCCACCTATTGAATCTTTTCCAAAGATCTAGGATAGGCAGATGTTGTTGTTTGGTGGTGTTAAAAGTACCATCACAGCTGTTGCAGGTAAAGCTTCTTTTGCAATTGACTGATGGTGATTTTGTCAATGCCGATGGTGTTCAGGACTGCTCCAGATATTTTGGGATTGTATCCAAGGCATTTATTACTATTGGTATTATCATTGTTTTCTTTTGCCATAGTCATTCTACTTCTATTTGCAGGTCTTTGTATTTTGTGATTTTCTCCAGGTACAAAACATCCACTAACCTGTCTTTCTTATCAATAATAGTTAAGTCTGGGATATTATGTGGCAGGTGCTTGTCTGTTTGAATTCTAAAATCTAGATTATGATTGTTATGGTTCATTGCACAGTCAGCCAGATGATTAAATTGGATTTGGCACTTTATTCATCTGTCAAGTCCTTTCTAAGGACTTGGGATAGGTGGATATTGTTATATTTATATCCTGCCTCTTACATACTGTATACTATATAAGTCAAGGCAGTGAGCACATTTAAATATACACACCTATATTTTGCCATTTATTTTATTTAGGATCACACCCTTAATCTTTATTAAATTCTTTAAGAGCAAATTTGAGTACATTTTTGAAAAAAATATACAAGCAATAATCTTGGTCACATTTTTGGTTACGTGCTTCTTCTAATTTCCAAATACAATATATTTACAACAATGATTTGCAATTAACACACATATTCTACTATAAAACTCAGATTATTTTTTTTAAAAAAAAACTTAAGCAGTTCTTGTATGACGTATCATAGATATGATCTCAAGAAAAATACTAAAATACATTTAAACAACATAGGTAGCTTATTACCAAACTGCCACATAAAACAACACCTCCTTTATTGAAATTCAAATCTACTACTGTCAGCCCTTCAAGATGGAGCAGATTAGGAAGCCAATGCCAAGTAAGTCAGTACTATTTTCATTGCAAGCTTTAGTAATGGAATAAGCTTCTCCTCCCCCTCCATTTATCTTTTTGTGAACTAAGGAGGGGCTTGTCTGAGTTACTTATTCATATTACATTCTTTCCTGAGGCTCAGGGTCCCTTTATCTGACTGTTGTCTTTCTAGCAGTTCTTCCTCCTGACCCTCACAGCCATTGCTTCTGCCATCTATAACTATGAGTATTCTTATGCAGAATGATGATATTACAAGATGGCTGAAATGTTTTAAGTAAATACTTTATGAGTTAGTTTAAAGATTTTTCAACAATTGTTCTGCTTCTTTCATTCAGTTTGTACATTTGCCCATGTGTGCTCTATATAGACACAGTACAGTTGCACTTATATAATTGAACACATAGGTATTTCATACCTATAATATGCATTATATAGTAGTTGCACATATTTCAATATTATTGAAATGTAATATATCATACTATTTTGCATCATTTCATGCATTACTTTTGTCCTATACACAGATTTAGCACTAATTAAGCTCCTTAAGTAGGGTTACTAGATCCAAAAAATCCAGATGACTACCAGATATTAGCAAAAAAATTACAATCCATCTATTTTCTAATATCTAGGAGTCTTCTGAATTTTGCAGTTCAGATTGCACAAGCCTTCATTAGGATACTTTAATTCAGTATCCATGTAATTAATTCTAATCGATGTGAACATAAAACAGTAGAAATGAAGAAAGATTACTTTATTTCATGTAAGCTTGTGAAGGGTATTTCCATCTGATCAGATTTCTAAAAGATGTCAGAAGCCATTAATAGACTTTCATCACTTTTCTACCATATTGTTATTCCAATGTATATATTGTTCAATCAATAATAAGCATCAAGGAACAAAAACCTTTAAAATTAATTTCTTGAAATTAATTGTAAATACTTACAATCTAGTTGTAGCTTTTTTGTGGAGTGATACAATTTCTTGAATCTGAGCTTGACAAAAGGCTGCAAATGTTTCTGACTTTGCAGTTTTTTCATAAACCTTTTCTACATCACAACTTACATTTTCATCATTAAGTATTTTCAAAGTAGGCAAATTTTTGAGTAAGCAGCATCTTTAAAATGACATAGAAACCATAACTTTAGCACAAGTTAGCTTTAGGAAGCATGTTACATAGAAAATCCATGACTGCATCAAAACACAAAGGTAGCAATGTCTTAACCAAACAGAATTTGGCATTTCAAGAAGAGAAGTACAATGGGGTTAAATACTGCTGAGAATGCTTGCTTCTCCAGCTGAAACTGGCACCTTGATGTTGGCGCTAGTCCAATTATTAAATAAACCCTTGTTTATTTATGAGATTTTTGTATATCAGGTAACTGAAGGGATGTCACACAGAAGAAAGATAAAATATGTTCTCTATCATCTCAGATTGCAGGAAATGGGATAATGTCTAAAGTTAAAGGAAAAAGTTGAAGATTTTCCTCATAGCAAAAGGAGTTTAATAATGGAACCAATTAACTAAGGAGATGGTGGACTCCCCTTCATGGATATGATCAAACAGATGTTAGTTAGACATTTGTTGAGGATATTTTATATAGGGTTCCTACAGATGATACAAAGTGAGTTGCATTTGATGATCTATAGAACTATTTCCAATGATGATTCTGTAAGGATTAAGTAAAAACAACCTTCCTCACAGCATCAATAGCAG
>JANHJO010001869.1:203510-217857 GCA_032468235.1 Pseudoxyrhopus heterurus | reverse complement strand
CCACTTCCTCCCTCTCGCTCCCTCCCTCTCCCTCCCTCTTTCTCTCCCCCCTTTCCCACCAGTAGGGTCCTCCCCCATGTTATAGATAATCCTCATTTAGCATCTGGGCAATGTATGCTCCGCTAAGCAGCACTAAGTCCACCTTAACTAACCTGGGAAAAGCTAAGCAGAGTTGAATTTGGTTAGTATTTGGATGGGAGACTGACATAAAATCCCAGGACTGTATGTTAGCCTGGGAAATTTTTAAAAAGGCAATCTCAGAAAAGGCAGTGCAACCAACTTCTATAAGGGAGTCCTGGTGGCACAGTGGTGAGAATCCAGTATTGCAGGCAAACTCTGCCCACAGTCTGGAGTTCGATCAAGGGCTAAAAGTTGACTCAGCCTTCCATCCTTACGAGGTCGGCAAAATGAGGACCCAGATTACTGGGGGCAATATGCAAATAATGCTTATATTGTAAACTGCCCGAGAGTGCTGTAAAATACTATAGAGCGGTATATAAACCTAAATGCTACCGCTATTGCTATGTTGTATCCAAGCAAATTGCATGGGTATGTCCGTGATGTCTCCAGCAGTCAAGCCTACCTCAAGGGCACCTTTACTTCTTCAAAAATCCAAATCCAATATGTGGCTGCAGGCTTCACACAGCTATCTAGCATCCCAGAGCTGATTCTTCCCTATCCTTGATGAATGATCATGACAGTGGCCTTACTATGGCCTGACAAGAAATCTTTTTCATCTGGTGTTTCCAAGCTATCTTGGTGTTCTCTGATGAACTGTACAGCCCACTTAATCAAAACAGGGAGAAAGACCTGGCGAAGACTTGAACGACAACAACAAAATCCTTCCAAAATCTCTTATAGATGGAATATTAATGTCAAATTTACCGAAAGAATTTGAAACCTAGAGAGCATTGCTTTTGAGGGGGCTCTATATTTGGTACAGCAAGATTCTTTGTTAGTGTTTCATATCCATCTGTATATATGTGGGTGAAAGATGCTGTTATATTTATAGCAGATACAGTCTTATTATTCAGCTGCAGATACCCTGCTACCAATTCAGGACTAGAGGATTTCACAATGTTCTCCAACAACATTTACACATTTGATGAAACCACTTTCTTCCCACAGATCAAAGCTGAACAACAAAAGCAGTTTTTTCCCCCATAAATCTCATAATATGGGCATTGCTACAGAACTTTTGTGGTGAGGGCAGGGCGAAACTAGCTTATTATTAGCTGCCTTCTGTTTATATTTTTGCAGATAAGAAAGGAGATTGTATGCAGTGGGTTGTGTTTAACCCTGCTGAGAAATGTCTCAACTTCTTGAAAGTTTTAGCTTTTCTCAATTTGTCAAAAAACATATATTCAAACCGATAAGGATTTCTGTTGTCCTTTCTAAGACAAACATAGAAGAAATTTTGCAGTGGGCATGACCTCCTGCTCTGCCACCCTCTGTGGAATTTTTCTAGCCTTACTAAACTTTGTGGATATTATCTTGGTAGCTGTCTTAAAAGTCAGGGGAACCAGATCAGTAATGCCATCAATCTATTATATTCTCTGTGAAAATCTTTGGAAATACAGACCAGCCTCTCCCAACATGGGCACCTTCCAAACATGTGGACATCAGCTCCTGGAAGTTTTAGTAATGGCCATCCTTCATAGGACATTTAATACTAATTTAGAAAAATAATTTGCTAGCAGATGTTGATTCCTTAGGTTGAATATATCTAGTGTTGAATATATTTAGTGTTGAATATATCAAAAAAGGAGAATACAGGTTTTATCAAATATATTTTACCATAATGGAGAATATTAGAATACTAGAGGTAAATGCGTGCCTGCTCAAACTATAATCCAAGTGTTGACAGCTGAGACACCATTTCAATATGCCCATTGTCTTTCCTGATTGTCATAGTATCACATGAAAGGGATCCTAGAGATAATCAAAGTTGGTTTGGATGCACCTAAATTGAAATGATTATAATCCTAATACAACCTCCTGCTCAGGACATGATTCAATGCGTTATGTCTAACAGATGACCATCTAGCCTTTTTTGAAGACCTCTCTGCAGGAGAACTTATCATGTCATGTGGCAGATTATCCCATTGGCTCACAGCTTCTACAATTAGGAAGTTCCTCCTGATGTCTAGCCTGAACTTATTTCCTTGTAGTTTTAACTCATTAATTCTGGCATCTTTGACAGTAGAGAAGAAATCCATGTTAATAATTAATTAACTGTGAACATTACTTTAGCATCTGCCAAAAGAGGATGTACAGGAAGAGACAGTTACTGCTGGAAGCAGGTGCATACAAGGGTCAGCTGTTGTTGGAAGCAGCTGTTTACTCCCACATACTTCCTAATATCCTGAATAAATCTAACAATGTATTAGATTCCTTCCTCTCCACCCACACATATTTTCCTATCAATATGCCATACCATGTTTCACACATTGTTGGTGGTCATTACTGATTGTATAGCAGTTGCAATAGTTGTTTGGAGAATAAACAGTTCCTGATTTGTACTGATGGTGTGCTGTCATTAATGGGTAACATTCCATCCTCACCCTCCATTATTCCACCCTCCATTATTTAACAGTCCACTTCTTCTCTGTGCCAGTCTTTCATATATTTGAAGACTGCTATCCTATTTCTCATCATTGTTGGAGGGGATGGAAGTGGACTAAACATTCTCTGGTCCTTTAACCATTCATCATAAGACTTAGTTTCCAGACACTTTACCAGCTGTCCTCTGAATTTGCTCCAATTTGTCATTGTCTTTTCTGAACTGGACACATTACTTAAGTTATACTATGAATTTTGTCCATAGCAGAGTAGAGGGAAATTATTACTTCTTGTGATCTAAACTCGTGATTCTGTTATTGAACTCCAAAATAGCATTCACTTCCTTAGCAGCTATATCATAGTATATTTAACTTGTGATCAAGAAGGACATTCTGTTTCTTTTCCCAAGTAGTACCACCAAACCATTCAATATTTGGGTCTTACATTTTTCCTGCTTAAGTGCAGAACTTGACATGTCTCCATTAAACTCCTTCATATTCATTTTGGGTCATTACACAAATCTATCTAGGACATTTTCGCTTTAAAAAGGATTTGAATGTGATGACCTTTATCATAGACATTTTAGATAGGGTGTACATGTGTAAAGAGTCTAGAGTTAACTGGACTGAGTTAGCTTCAGGTGCAGTTCTCTAGATATTCTCACAAGATTGGCTTTACATGCGCACAATGCCTTATTGATCTGTTTTTAAAATGTGGATTGGAATCCCTGTGAAAGGTTTTGTTTTGCTTCCTGTGGCTGTGACAAACTATTACAAACCTTCAGAAGTTGAGATTTAAGGATGTATAAATTGCTAAAAGTCTTGCCAGTTTTTTTACTATTTGATGCTGCTGTTTTTTCTAACAATTTTTGAAAATTGTAGAAATTTTAATAACTATTTATTTTCATAGTATCTCACCGCTTAGAGAGGGTTGCAAGCCCTGATAGGTGGTATATAAATACAGTGCTATTGCTATTGCTATTACATATTGCAGCCTTTGATATATCTTAGTTTAATACACTCAACACTTAATGTAAATTGCTCATATCCCTTCTTTATTAAATGGAAATTGTTCCCTTTTTGTTTTCTGATATGTACATTTTCCTAATGCAGGTTACTGAGATACAGTTTCCTCCAATGTATATTCTCTTTTTAAACATAATTGCTGCAATGTATAGATAACTTTCTGTAATAGACTTTTAGTGATGATGTTTTAAAAATCTTCCTTGAGCAAGAAAAATATATGCTAGATTTAATAATTGATTTTACGCTAGTATTTTTTACTACTGTGCAATTCATGTAGAATATTTTAATATCTCAATTGGAAAATAAATTTGACCAATACTAATAGATGAGAAATCTCTTTGATTATATATTTTTTTTAAATAAGAACTTACCATGCTTAATAGTTTCATAAATACAGTAGGACAAAAAGGATTTTAAAGCTAAAAAAGGGGGGATTCAAGATAACGGAAAGCCTTAGGACTACCTGGATCTGAGAACAGATATTTATATTTACTTTCAAGATGGCGGTGGCAAATTTTATTATATCGGGTACTAATATTATAGAAAATGTTAACACTTCGAATATCACTTCTCTCTGTTTAAAAATCAGTGTTGAATTATTTGTCTTAACATTAAGCAACCAATGAGCCTTTTTAATTATTAAAAGAGAAACATTCTTCTAAAAGAAGTTTTTAACTTTTAACTTGTTAAATATGTTCTGTATTTCCCACGGGAACTCAAATGAAAAGTGCAAATTAAATTTGGCTATTCTGACGAGAGAACTTTATACATTTATAATTTGTGAAAAGATACGTAAAGGATGAAGTGACTGAAATGCTGTTTTTCTAAAAGCATATTACATTTTGGGAAGATCCATAATAACCTCTTGAGATGAATGAGGCTAACTTAGAAATAGTAGCCTTTTTCTTCACAGAATGTGCGGTATTCGTGTGCTTTCGAGTCGACTGTATTTTAATCTCCATGGAAATACAAAGGTTTCTCTGCACTGTATTTTCATCATGTTGATCATTGAGTTGATAGCTCTAGTAAAGATCTCCAGACAAAGTTAATTCTATAGCCTTAAAAGAGCCTCTTAAAGATCCAAGCTAAGCCATCTACCTTTCCATTACTGCTCAAATTGAAACCTCTATATACAGAACGTATCTTTCCATTTTCCTTTGGGTTAAAAAAAGATACAGCTGGCTTTATTCTTGTACAAAACAATGCATCAGTGTTTCCTATTGTTTATGTGGATAGCTAACCCTAATGTACACATTTTCATATCAATTTCAGTAGTATCCAAAGAGTGAAAGTGTCAACTCTTCATTTAGTTTTAGATTTAATTAGCAGTCGGTGTGAACTTAAATGGACTCTGGGGGATGGTAGAGGACAGGAAGGCCTGGAGGAAGGTTGTTCATGGGGTCGTGATGGGTCGGACATGACTTCCCAACTTATAACAATAACAACAACAATCCCGCCTTTACTCCATGTGTTTAAAATAGTCTTCAAATGAGATTAATGTATTTGATGTTGTGTCCTACTCAATAAAATGCAGCCAAGCGGCTACTTTGATTAGATTTTTGAATGAAAATAGTATTTTTATTATAAAAATGATTCTTCTAGTATGATTATATAAAATAGACCACTTCTCTAACTATTCCAGTTCCTCTGATATTGCAAATCTGTAGCTATGGATGAAAAATGTAGAAATACCTTCTCGTTGTAAACCTTTACAATGGTACATGGTAGTTTCTATAAAACATTTTCAATTGCTCTGAGAAAGACTCGATGCCGTGGAAAGTATAAGTAGCCCTTTACATCTGAGAATATTTCAAGCAGTCCACATGAATAGCAAATATATTATTATTAGTGATTTTTCTCTCTAGAGGCAAAGGCATGCTGGTGGAGCTGGGCCAGCTGCCACTGAATTTCAAGCCAGAAAACTTTTAATCAAACACAATCAATCCAACGTTTTATAGAGTTTAAAAGTGCTTAACTGTTGGCTGGATTGTGTCCAGAGTTTGGCATTAACAGTCTCTTTCTTCATATGTGTCATTATAAATCCAGCTGCATTTTTTTGTTGTTCGTGAAGGTTCTCCTGGATAAGAAACCAAGAATAGACCAATCATATTTCAAATAAATAAGTGCTCCCTTATTTACTTATTCAATTTATATTATTTTTTTCAAATAGTTCATGATTCAAAATAAGTAAATTCAAACACAAACATACAGTATAGCATGGAGTTTTCCTAGTTGAATTAGAACCTGGGGGACTCTGAGTTCTAGCCTTCCCTTAGACATGAAATCTGGTTGGATGACTTTGAATTGTTACTCTGTGTCAGCCCAACCCACCTCACAAAGTGGTGGTTGTGGAGAGAAGATGAAGAGAGAATCTTTTGGGTGTTCATCTTGAGTTGTACAGTACAAATAAAAAGGTTTACTACAGGAGACTGTGGTGCTTCTGACAAAATATCCATCACATTGTGTCTGAATGTTCATCAAGAGCTTACACCGGTCTTTTTCAACAAAGACCACCCTGTTCTTGAATGGCTGGGTGGACTGGACATTAACATTTGAACCACGATAAGTTCATGTATTTGTCATACGCTAAATAAATAAAAGGGGGATATACATCTAATGAATAAAGACCAACATGATGGCTAGAGGTGAAGACCTAACCTCACAATCAGGAGGCTGTGAGTTTGATCCTAAGTAGGGGCAGATATTTCTTTCTCTGGGCGCAAAGAGAAAATATCTGCTGTGAACTGCATGTAGGCATCAGGAAAGGTATCCGGTCAATAAACACTCAGCTCCATTCAGCTGCCCTGACTCCACTCCATTGCAAGGGATTACAGGGTTGTTAAAAGGAAAAAAAATACATTTAATGAATAAAATAAAAGCCTTGCTAAAGTCTTTTGACTCTAAATGCTAGAGAGAGAATGGGATTATATCCTATCAGTAAGGAAATATAGTCCACATGTTAGGGAAAATGCAGGAGAAGGCCCTTCCCCTCCAGTCTGATAGATATTCTTTCACAGTAAGTTGTTATATTTGCAGGTAAGACAATAGGGCTAAGGGAATAAAGGCATAGTAGATTCTGTCCAATAGTTTCACAGTATTATGTTATAAAGATTAAAATATTTTAACATGATTATTGTTGAGACTTTAAATTTTACCATTTTTAATTTATTAATTTTAGATTTTTAATAACAGTGTTGTAACTTACGTGTATGTATTTTTATCACTTATAGTATAATTTAAATGTTCTGGAGGCTTATTCAATAAACTACATACTGATTGACTGACTGACTGACTGACTGACTGACTGACTGACTGACTGACTGACTTGCTTACTTACTTATTTATGTTCTCTCTCCTTTTTCCTGTAATCACAAGTAAGTAAAATTAATTATGCTTATCCTCCATGAATATATATCTAACATTTTCTAAAGCTTCTCCGACTTCCTCCTAGTACTGCTACTACTATTTGAAGATAAACAGTGGAGTTCTATGAACATAAGTCTGGCAGCCAACTATTTTTGTGATTCTGCATAAGAACAAAAGAAGATATTAATGGTAGGCATTTATAGATAATTCTGTGCAAACTCTGATGAGGGAATATAGAAAAATCCTAACCAGATTTCCCCGGTCTTTTTGACAGAAAAGGTGAAAGGGTAGCAAATTATCACACATTGCCACCTGATACCCCCAATATGATTACAAGCAAGAGATTCCTTCCTTCGTGATAAATTGCCACTTGTTGTCCCAAGGCATTTGCTATATGATGGTTTAATAACAAGGTGATATGAAAAATGGCCCATAGTTAAAGTGTAGCATGAATGCATAGATAGATTTATTTTGCCAAGGTTCAATAGCCTGTATAGCTTTCGCCAAATGCTGCAAAAGTAATCACTGGTGGTGACCTGAATTGGTTTTTTTTTCCAAGGAATCCACTGTTACAAATAAAGAGAAGAGTTTTAATTTTAAGGTACTTTGTGGAAAGTCTGCAAACCTGGGAAATGCTTCCCCTTAAAAAAAAACACCTCATTTTTTATTAGTTTATAATATAAAATACAAAAATACAAAAGAAAATAGTAGGAAAAACAGAGGAGGAAGAAGGGGAGGAGAAAGTGTAGGGAAAGGAGGAGGAAGAAAGAAAAGGCATTGACTTCTGATTCCCTTTGGTGCAGTAGAATAAGATAATAACATCAAACCTCAACTTTTTACTTTTACATAATAGCATAAAGTAGCCATTTCTATAACAACAAACCTATCTAATCGGTAAAATCCAAAATTAAAGTTTCATTTTTTTTCACCTCAAGCACAAAGTCCAGAAGTGGTTTCCAAGTAGAAACAAAAGTAATTGTGTTTTTCTTTTCTTTAATCAAAGCAGTCAAAACATATTTTGAGTATGTTCTTTTCCATGACTTTCTCTTGTCTCCAACAGAGGAACATTTATGAACTGAGTTCTTCAACCAGAGGTGGGTACCCTGAATCCCCCCAATTAAAGTATATCTCACTTTGAGCAATTAGAAGACAGTCCTTCATTTAAAAGTATTTATTTAGCAAGTCTGTTCAGGCTATAGCCAGTTTAGGGCTCAAAAACCATAAAAAGGAGGCATGGGATATTGAAACTGATATTTTGAAACACTCTTGGCATTTCTCCAGCAGACCAAGTACATAAACAATTCCATTGGACCCAATCCTGCCCATCGTGAGAAATAGTACATTTCCATTTCATTTTTATAATCTTTTCTACAACTCCATACAAATGTATTTATTTATGTATCAAGTTTCTACGCTGCCTATCTCATCTAAGTGGCTCCGGCCAGTTTACAACTGCATAATAAAACCAGATAAATACCTTAATAAAAGCATAGCTTAAAAACAGAGTTAAAAAAAAAACAGTGAACTCTTGCAAGTAAAAATAAGTTAGGTTGAAATTCAAAGGCAAGGAAGTTAACAAGGCAATGGGAGTGTCATCAGGCTACCAGCCATCTCCAGGCTGCATGCATCTTTAGATGTCTGTGTTAATCGGTAAAGCCAGGTCTCAACACTCTTCTGGGAAACCAGATGTGTGAGGACTTGCCTTGCCTCTGAGGGTAAGATGTTCCATAGGGCGAGAGCAGCAGCTGGGAAGACCCTCCTCCTCAATCCTGCCAATCAAAACTCCCCAACCAAAAGGATACAGAGCATGCCCTCCCTTCTAGACTGATCATATAACGTTAATGCATATCTGTGCCCTTCTGTCCTTTGCTTAATGGGCACATATCCTTTTGGGATTGGGTGGACAATGATTAACTGACCAGGCTCCCATTGTCCCATCTGAACAGATTCCTTCAGACACAGCAAGAAGGTAAAGATCCCATCAGTGCTGTCCACCAAGCACAGGATTAACTGGAGAAGACAACTTTTAAGAAGGGCAAAATATTATTGGCTGTTGCACAGCTATTGAGCTGGCTACAGAGCGATTGAGCGTATTGGACCATCTGTATTCACCCAGATAGTCCAGTGGTGAACTGAATTTTGTTATATATTGGGCGGACCAGCCTTTGCTTTCATTATCTTCAGGAAAGTTGGATTAATATTTTCCCCCCACAAAGTTTTGTTTTTGGCAACCGCATCTCCAAAAATATAAGTGCCTTCAAAATGTTCATTAATTAACACTGTTTTTATGGGCTACATCCATTTAGTAAAATTGCAGAAAGGAATGTTGCCGACACATCTGCCATTGACTTCTGTTAGCTTGGGCACGTTAGACCTCTGTGAATAGCACAGCACTGAAAAAAAAAAAATGAATGCAGTCCAGAAATGTATGGTGGTTTTGGAGAGAAATTCAGATCACTATAAATTGCTGTGATCTTGTTTTTAATCTCCGGGGTTTGCAACCTTTTATAAAATGACCCAGTTTATATTGTATCAAGAGCAGATGTAGTGGTTTGATTGCGGGTAATGTTGTTGCTTTACAAAAAGGTGGAGGCAAGGAGCAGGTGGGGACCGGACTATCTCAGAATTAACTTAGGGAGGTTTATACACCCCTCAGCTGAAAGCATTGCTGGCCAGATTATAATTATAATTACCTTGGCTCCATCACACTGTTTATCTGCCATGCCACCCACCCAACCACCTGCCCGCTATGAATTCATTCAACACGAACTTCATCTTCTGTTCTGTCTTTTAGGGTACTTTCCCCCCCCACTTATCTTTTTTCTTCTCCCCCTCCCCAATGTAACAGAATAGACCCTGATTTCATCTTATCAAGCAGTGAAAAAGAAGATGAAAAAGGCTTTAGGATAATAAAATAGCAGGTCTATGTTGTTTCATAAGAAAATCTGGAAAGAAGAAACATTTGACCCCTACAGCTTCTAGAAGGGCTCAGAGTGGGTTGTGTTCTTCAGTTTAGTGACAAGATGAAGGATCATCTTCAAGAATCAAGATTTGAATGCAAAGTCAGGAAAGCAGAAAGCAGAACTTTCCCTTCCTAAATAAAGATGGTTCCTGCCCTTGTTTGAGGCTGCAGAGTTGTTTGACTTGGGATTTCCAGGAGTTAACTATGACGTCATGTTCCAGTCTAGAAGTCATTCTGGGTGAAGTAAGATCTGAGTAAGTCCACAGTTAGAGAGTGTTACTCAGACTAAAGAACCTGAAGTATTCTAAAATGCAAGACCTCATCAGAACCCTACAAATCTGGAAACCTGTCCAAGATCCAGCCCTGTTTCAGAAAGAGGAAGAGAAAGAGACAGGTAGTCCTTAGAACTCAAACTGGGATGAGATCTTTGATGTGGTACATCAGCCTTCACTTCTAGTGCAGAGAACATACCTATGCAAATCTCAACTTCATCTGAAGAACCAGAGGACCCCATCAAGCTTTTGGACCCACTGGGTTGATAAAATATGTTGGGAATGTTCCTTTTCTGGTGTTGCATTTACTGTCCTACCTGAGAAAGGACAACCTTGATAAAGAGTTCCCAACTGTGGAATTACTACCTGTTCCAGTTCTGGCTGGCACAAAACCTGTACAATGTTAACGTCTGATGAAAACTTATTTATCTTGAGCTTTAATTGTTGACCATATTGCTTTGCCTCTTGTTGCTGTCATTATTGCCCTGATTTTAATATGCTAGAATTTTTTGGTTAACACATAATAATGTTTTAAGATGGTGGGGAGAATCTTTTAGTAACGAAGAGCTATACTTAACATATTGCAATGCTTTCTAATCCTACCTTGTATGCCATTTTTGTGTTATTGTAGTTATAGTGAAAAGCAGGAAACAAACTGAATAAATGAAGAAAGAAAGAAATTTGCTACAGAAAGACCAGTGCAACCTATTTTATGATTAATGGCATGGGATTCTTATTGGCAGGCAAACTGTGTAGGAAGTTTAATTTTTTTTTTTTTTTGTACATAAACAGAAGTACCTACAACACTGGGAGATCGGTTGCAACAAAACTTCAAATGATTGAATGGAAACACAAGACGAAATCAGGTAAGTAGCTTTAGAGAGTATGGCTAATTCTGGTTTTGCCTTTTTTTCCTCTTCCAATTCCATATTTTCAAATACTAGGCTTTGCATTAGGCCTGCAAACCATAACATCCATTTATATATTCAACATAAAATTAAGCATACATTGATGTTACAGGTAGTCTTCAACTTACAACAGTTCATTTAGTGACTAAAGTTACAACGGCACTGAAAAAATGGCACCATTTTTCACACTTACGACTGTTGCAGCAGCCCCATGGTCACATGATTCAAATTCAGATGCTTGCCAAATATGCTAAATAAAACTCATATTTATGATGGCTGCCTTGTCCTTGGGTTACGTGATCCCCTTTTGCGACCTTCTGACAAGCCAAGTCATTTAACTCTGTTATTAATGTACAGCTGCAATGATTCACTTAATAACTGTGAGAAGGAATGTTGTAAAATGGGGCAAACCTCAGTTAACAAATGTTTCACTTAGCAACGTAAATTTTGAGCTCAGCTGAGGTCATAACTCAAGGATGGCCTCTATTAATTTATATAATTTAATCTGAATGTTGCTGATTACTCAGATTTCAAGAATTTAAAAAAACGAAGTATTTGCAGTGCTGTAATTGCATAGATGTGTATGATATCTAAATATTCTTGCTTATGTTAGTTTTCCTGATGTTTATGCCTAATATTCTTTCTTCATTCATGTCCCTAATTAACTACAAATCTGTTATAAAGTATTTCAGATTGTCATAGGATATCAGCAAACCTACATGAATATCTTTATCACAGTACCTAGGAATACTTTTTGGCTTTTAACTACATTTAAATCTTGCTGGAAGTAGTTTCTGAAAAAACTGCAGCTGCTAGACCAAAAATTACCAGATAATAGGCTGTTTTTTTGTTTGTGCTGTAACATTCACCAGATTTCTAGACCGTAACTGCTACAGACACATCTCTCTGTTCTGCTAATGAATATCTCCCAGACAAAACTAATTTATATAGGCATTTATTAAAGCGACCATCTTATTTGTTTTACAAAAATAAGATTTTATGAGATGTGTGTGCTTCATTTAGATAATCAAGAATTATGGTTTGTATCTTTGAGCTTCTGGGTCTATGTTTTGCTTAGACTGTAGCTCAGCTGCTTTGTGGAGGATGGACAATCGGAAGTAGCTAAAAGCTAAAAAACAAGCATCTGAACTGCAAAACCTAGCAATTCTAGGCAACAATATTGAAGCTGATGGATGCTCAGAGTTCATCGATGTCCAAAGCACCACAGGTTCTTCCATGTGACAGTTAATTATTAAAAAGCAGCTACGTGTGCCTGTATGTGTGCAGGGGGCTGGTTGAAGCTTTTAATCAATGGACTTGGTGTTTCCACCTTCTTCGTTTCTCCTCTATTTAATTGCATGTTCCTATGATACAGATAAGGAATAGTCAGTAGAGGTAGTCCTCAACTTACAATCACAACTGAACCCAACATTTCTGTTGTTAAGTGAGACATTTGTTGAGTTTTGCCCCATTTTACAACCTTTCTTCCCTCAGCTGTTAAGTGAATGACTGCAGGTGATAAACTAGTAATCCGGTTGTTAAGTGAATCTTGCTTCCACATTGACTTGGCTTGTCAGAAGGACGCAAAAGGGGATCACATGACCCCAGGACACTGCAACCCTCATAAATATGAACCAGTTGCCAAATATCTGAGTTTTGATCACATGATCGTGGGGATCCTGCGAAGGTCGTAACTGCGAACAATGGTCATGTCACTTTTTTCAGTGCCGTTGTAACATTGAACGGTCAATAAAGGAACTGTTGTAAGTTGAGAACTACCTGTATGTAGTGCTTCAGATGTTGCTGAACCCACAAATCATCACACTCCTTAGTAATGGCTACGCTTTCTAAAAATGGTCAGAATGATAGTTTAACAGTATATGGAATGTCACTATTTGTCCATTCTCTCTATTGTCTAATGTAGGATTATCACCTTATATTATTCCAGATGTAAATCCTTGGCAACTTAATAAACCTAGGAGTTGGTATATCTATGTGATTGCAAGAATATTGTTTCTTATTTAAAAACTTATGCTGTGACTATGGTATATATTTTTATCATAGAAGAGCTTTCTAAATTTCTCAATATTTTTCCATAATGCTGTTCTGCATTAAAAAAAAAACCACCCAATACAAAAGCAACTATGGATTTCAGATTGCTTTCCATGGTTCAAGTAGCTATTGATCATCTTTATAAATAGAGATTTTTTCAATCTAGTCTTAAATATTTCATAGTTGCATAAAGGTTTGGCTTACAGTTTGGCATACATAGCAATCCCTTTGAAATCAGAATCCTGGGTATTATGCCTTACAATGGTAAGCCAAATTTAGTTTGAATAAAATAATTTAAAAAGTAAGACAGCCCCATTTAGTTAAATAGTTCTATTTTATTTACAGCCAGACATTTCCAATATTGTAGAAGTATTACCATGAACTGTAGCTGAATCTCAACTTTAATAAGAAGTGGATAATATAAAGAAATAGTGATCCCTAGTTAGTATTGCATTGTAAATTCAGAGTTTATAAAAGCTGTTTATAAAGATGATCTATACATATTTTTAGGAACACTTAATAGAGATAATTCTGGAATCTTTCCTTTTATTCTTCTATGTTTTAATCAGTTGGATTAAAATAGTCATGAGCAAGGATGTGGAGAAACTGCAGTTAAGGAATCAGGGAAGGAAATAAAATCTGCTATTGTCAATAGAGCGAATACATATAATCTAGAATTATCCCAACATTCAATGGCCTTCATAAATATGTGGTTTGGCTCCAATGAAAACTGACACAACATGATTTAACATTCCTTACATATTTTAAACTACGATATATATGCAAGAAATGAAACAACACTACTGTATTCAGGATTTGTTGTCTTCTGAATTCACTCTGCAAACCTCCTGGGCTTCTGATTTTTTTTTTAAATTGCTAATTAATTTTAAGATCTACTTGTTTTGTCATGGAGAACATAGCCTTGTAACTAAATAGTCCACAAGTGACGTTCAGCCTCACAGCCTCTTTGATGATATTCTCTTGAGATACCCATGCCAAAATTTGGTAAAATATTCCTGGTCATGTAATTTGGGATGTTTTGCCCCTATAAAATATGAGGCAAACTAGAAGTAGCAATAGCAATAGCACTTAGATTTATATACTGCTCCATAGTGGTTCACAGCACTCTCTGAGTGATTTATAATGTCAGCATATTGCCCCCAACGATCTGGGTCCTCATTTTACCAACTTTGGAAGGAT
>JANHJO010001869.1:146039-157996 GCA_032468235.1 Pseudoxyrhopus heterurus | reverse complement strand
CCCTCTACTCTCCTCTCAACTTTATGAAAATGATTTTTATGAATTTATAATCTTTACACTCTTATAACACTTTGAGGATTCTTGAGAATCAAACATGGGATATAAATAACAACCACATCAGACTTTTTTTTTTTTCCAAAAAAGGAAGATGATGTCAACAAATGCCAAATGTGCTATTGCTGGCCATTGTGATTTTCTCCTTGCATTATTATCATGATGTCTTCCAGTTCTTGACTTGAGTGGCAAGCTAGGTTCCTTTAACCTGTGTGAAACTGAAATTCCACAAAGGTGCCTGGAGGATTTCTGTGATAGGTTGGATTATTATTTGTGTGCGTGTGTGTGTGTGAAACAATTATATTAGAAGGCATTGCTAGAGAGAACATGCCTATAGTGGGATCTGGAAGAGTTTGAATATGTTTCTTAATGACAACAAATGTTATTTTGGATTGTAAAATTGTTCCCATCTAGACAGTTAAAAGCATTATTTCTTCTTATTAGCTACACAGAATAGAACCTGTTTCATGTTGACAGCAAGCAAATAAAATGAAATGAATAATTGTTTTGGAAATCCAACAAACATGTGCAACATGTTGTTCCCTGTTGTGTAGTGTGACTCTCCAGCTGGAATCACTAAGGCTGCTACCACAGTCACTTCCTCCAGCAACTATTGTACTATTGCAAATGACAGAATAAATCATACACTAGGTGTCTGCTAGTGCTCGTTCTAATTACAGCTACCATAAAAATACTAACAGCAGAAACTCAAGTGGTTAGAATATGTTAGATCAGTGTTTTTTTTAACATTGGCAGCTTGAAGATGGATGGACTTCAACTCCCAGAATTCCTCAGATAGCTGTGGAATTCTGGGAGTTGAAGACCATTCTGGTTGGGGAATTCTGGGAATTGAAGACCATCCATCTTTAAGCTGCCAAGGCTGAGAAACACTAAGTTAGATAATACTTTTTTTAAAGGCCTCTTTTCTGGTAGTGTTCCATGAGCTAGAATATCTGTGATCAGTGAAGATTTGGGGGCAGGGATGGGGAATGAGGGGCTCTTTTTCTCTGCACAGAGAAGCATGGGTGAATTTGGGCATCAGTAATGATAACTGAAAAGAGACACATGGTTTCAGGCTGAAGGAAGTGCCTTGGCAGGCCAGATGTGGAGAAATTGCAGGCTATAGCTGTCCTGAGCCTTTACCCTATTCTTGCTACTGTACTCCCTCTAGCTCAGGCCTGTCAAACTGGTGGCCCGCGGGCCAGATGCGTCACTTGTAGGCCACGCCCACCCTGGCTCTGCAAAGGCAAAAAACGTTGTAATATGTCACAATACGTCAGGTGATGCGATCAAGCTTGACAGCCATGCTTTAGCTTGTAACTGTTAGTCAAACTTTTACTACAAAAGAAATAGTAGCTTAAAAGGGATAGGAAAATTGCCATCTTTATCCACCTTTACATAAAATTGTACCCCACCAGGTGTATGAAAAGGACTCCTATACTTTACATATATTTCTTTAAAATCAATGTCCCTTCTGATCCAAAGCCTTATCCCTCAATAAACCCACCCTTCTTCAGATATGCATTTCATTAAAAATCCAAATGTGCTGGAGATTTGTGATTCTGTCTCTAACCCTGCACAGCTTCCTTGCCTGTAAGAGTCAGGGACTGTTTGTCTGTTTGTTTAGATGCACTATCAATTGCTTAAGTCTTTTACTTTGTAGGAGAAACCAATGTAAAATCAGGACACTGAAAAGTTGAAAATAGCAACCAAAACAACTCCAAGTTTAAAAAAAAAAACCACAACCCGAATTATGAGATGTTATGTTGACCAGTACAGTATTTGTGCAACTGTGTTAATCATGCCTGCCAGGACTTCCCCTGAGTCCATCTGAAGTGGCAAAACTTATTGATTCTTTAGTTATACTATTTTTTGGCCAACATAATGCTAGTGTCACATAATCTTGAAATAGCTGCATGGTGGCCATTTAACTTAAGATATTGTATCTAATCATTGAATCATTGAATGATGAGATCCTATCAATCTTAGAGATTGTCTGCCTTGCTATAAACCCATACATCTGAGAGGATCTTTTGGGACTATCTTTTTATATAGGTATCCACGTGCTAATCACATGGGAAAGACTTCTGGCTTGCATTATTCCCAGATGGAGGAGTATTTTTCCTTGAAATTTATATATTTATTTTATATGGCCAGATGGCTTTCAATAATATAAAAACAATAAAAAACAACCTTCCCTACTCCGGCAACAACAATCAAATGAGTCATTTGATGAGCTCCATCCTACTCTGGGGTCAGAATAACAGAGTTGGAAGGGACCTTGGAGGTCTTCTAACCCAACCCTCTGGTCAAGCAGGAAACTCTATGCCACTTCAGACAAATGATTGTCCAATCTCTTGTTAAAAATCTCCAGTATTGAAGTACCTACAACTTCTGAAGGCAAGCCGTGAATTGTTCTCACTGTTAGGAAGTTTCCCCTTAATCCCTGGTTGCTTCTCTCCTTGATTTGTTTCCATCCATTGCTTCTTGTCCTGCCTTCTTGTGCTTTGGAAAATAGATTGATCCCCTCTTCTTTGTGGCAGCCCCTGAGATATTGGAACACTGTTAGCATGTTCCCAAATCTGTTGGCAAAACCAGGTCTTCAGGGTCTTACAAAAGAGCATCAAAGTGGAAGCTAATCTTATCTTTGTAGGGATGATAGTTGGTTCCTAAGGTTTACATGCTATTTGACTAGAACGACTGCATCACCCAAACTGGAAAATTATGGCTTTTGCTATATGGGTATATTCTAATTTGCATATCCACTTGGGTTGTGTGAATTGATACATTTAGAGATGGAAATGCAACCCCTCATTTTTTCTTACCCATTTGTAGACTGGTTAACTCTTGGGTCTGATGCAATAGAGCTCTGTGCTTGTCTATTTCCTTGGGTCCTTCCCCCTTGGGTCCTTCCCCCTTCCCAGTATGTATCTAGTTTTGGGATGCAAAACTAGATACACACTGCTTCCTTACTGTTGAACACAGCTATGATGTTTGTGTGGGTGGTATTTTATGTTTATGTATATCGATGTTTCTCTATATATGGATGTATATGCGTATGTTTATATAGATTCCTCTCTCTGAGTATGTGTGTGTGCTTCTGTCTATCATAGAGTAGGTGTCATCTAGCTGTTTATCTGGGTGCCTATAAATAGCTTGGGCAACAATGTTCGTGATTTCCATAAGAGGACTTCTTCATATACCAATGTGGGTCTTTGGCTCCAGAAAGCTGACTATTCCCTAAAAAAATGGAAACAATTAAAGCGAAAAGAAAACAGGAAAAAAAAAGAGAGAGAGAGGGAAAGGTCAGTTTGGTATACCAAGCTGCACAAAGATTGTAAGAACTGTTTTCTTATTAGAAAAACACTCGAGACTTATCATGTGCAGCAGATGGGAGAAGAAAAAGCAGCTTGAAGACAGTTATATAAATATATCCTTGATGTCTGTTTTGCTTTTCAATTTGCAGAGAACAGTACAAAGGTAGTTCAGAGCGCCAGTCAGGGCTGCACTGTGTCTCTTGATATCCATTCCAGATGCTGGCTAGACTTTGTGGAGCCAGTCTTATGGCACTGGGGCTGGAGCAAGTTGTCTTTTCCTCCAGGTGTGATGCTTCACGCTGATCCTCCTACAGGCCTGGCCAGTTTTATCCAAACACACGAAGAAGCTCGGAGACAGGCATCCACCAGCTTTCTGACCAGAAACCACCTCCTGCTAAAAGGAAAAGGCGAAAAGGCACCCACCCGCTCTCTCAGCCTGACACAGCAGACAAGCCCACTTGTCCCTGCCGATTAGCCTGTCACTTCAAAAGCCAGACCACCAGAACTTAAATGGCAAGAGGAAGCCCAACGTTGTTTGCAAAATCATGTGAGCTAAGTTAGTAGCTCTTTCAGGAAATATTTCACTTTGTATTCTGAAATTATCTGGGGGTACTATCTGATAGCGCTCAAGGGTGCCAAGCAGCTGGTCTCGGACCAGGCTGGGGAAGGATTTTTTTTTTTACACTGTAACATTTTTTAACTGCCTGATTAAACATTGCTAAGTACAGAAGTGGTTCATAAATCTTGCAGGCGCCAACCCCATCAAATGTGAGTTGCTGTCTAGGGTAAGTAAACAGGTTACAAAAGAGTTTGTGTCAAACTGAGGGGCAGAGTCTGTACCCCTTGGAAATCAGGCATTGGGGGCATGTGAATGAGGAGGTTGGAAGATGGAGGGCCAACAGGTCACTTTCGAGGGGGAAGCTTGCTGGGAACAGACATGAAGTGGCGTTCCTTCCATGTTTACGATTATCCGAGTTTGAGATCGACATAGTTTTGACATGGCTGGTGTTCTGAGTGAAGATGACCCCGTTTGGTTTATGTCAGTGTTTCTCAAAGGTCAGAGAATCCTGGGAGGTTCATCTCCAAATGATTCTGAGGGAAGTCTGGCGCTTCTTCTCTTTCTCCTCAAATTCCTGAAGCATCACGAGGAAGCCGAGGATGAAAATTCTGAGATCTGTTTCCCCCCCAGATCCAGCTTTGGGCCGCATGCTTGCTAAAACTGTGAGCCATTGTACAAGATGAAGGTGACAACAAACACCTTGGGAAACAGCCCAAACAAGGCTACAGAAGCAAGTGAAATTGCAAAGTCAAGGAACTCTTCCTGTTTTGAATTTTAGTCATAGCTTTCTTTGTCCTTCTTTCATTAAATGCTCAAGGCAGCTAACAATAAAAATAAAAGGTAAATACTTAATATGATGTACAATGGATAATATCATAATATGCAAGTTTTGCAACTGTGTGGTCAAAGTCCTGTCCCCTTTTACATGCTTTCTGAGTGTGATTATATAAAAAGGGATGTTTGTTTATGTGTATGTGATTGCATTGTCATGGCCAGCATCTTAACCCCATGATGGATGTACCTACTTCCTGAAACCTTGGGACAGTATACAAGCAGCTGACTGCAGTGTTAGAAAGGAAAGGTGTCCTTTTTGGTGAGGTAGAAGGATATGAGTACACAACATTCAGCAGGGGAGGCCCTCCATGTGTGGGGATTGTATGTGTTTTCCTCAGACTTTGACAAGAGTCAAAGAAGCTGCCCTACTTGGATTATTAGCACAGTCACTTTCATTAATCAATACATCCTTAATGTTTTGTTTTATTTTATTATTTTATTTTATTATTTATATCCTGCCTTTATTATTTTTATAACTAACTCAAGTGAATATACCTAAATACTCCCTCCTCTTTCCATTTTCTCCACAACAACAACTATTTGGGGTGGACTCAGAGAGAGTGTGACTGGCTCAAAGTCACCTAGCTGACTTTCATGCCTTAAGGCAAGACTAGAATTCACAATCTCCTGGTTTCTAGCCTCGTGCCTTAATCACTAGACCAAACTGGGTCTCTTATTTTTAAATAACATTTTTGTTTGATGTCTATTGTCCAATTTTCTGGGCCTACTGTAATCAGTGAATGTTTCCTTTGTTCATACAATTGAATAAGCAGAATATAAAATTAATTAATTAACCTGACAGCAGTCTTTGCAGGGTGTTGAATTCAACCCTATGCTAGATTAAGCTGAAGCGGCAACACTGGCTGTTGAAGCCATGCTGGCTGAGTGAGTTTTTGAAGATGCTCAGTCTTGAAAGATGCAGACTTCAGAAATGTTAACTCGGAAACAAGGTTAAGAACACAAGACCAATTATGTGGCACAAATAAGTGGCTGGTTTATTCTGGTACTAAAGAAAACTCTGCCGCCTGACTGACCTGAGGAATGGCAAGAACCAGCTGACCAATTCTATTTCTAGGGGAAGGATGGTCTTAATAAGACCGCTATTCAAGGAAAGATATTTGGATGTCCCCTGATTCTCTGCCATTGTCTGTGGGGAAATCTGAATGCTACCCTTGTAGGCAATGTCTGATGAATCACTTCAGACTCAGGCTCAAGATTACTCAAATGTGAGTTTTGATTCATTTTGCCTATACGCCACCTCTTTCACACATTTTCCCAAGCTGTACAGAAGTGTCTATTGTATACAGATAGTCCTCAACTTATGACCACAATTGAGCCCAAAATTTCTGTTGTAAACAAGACCGTTGTTAAGTGAGTATTGCCTCATTCTATGACCTTTCTTGCCACAGTTGTTAAGTGAATCACTGCAGGTGTTAAGTTAGAAACACAGTTGTAAAGTGAATTTGGCTTCCCCATCGACTTTGCTTGTCAGATGGTAGCAAAAGGGGATCACATGACCCCTGGACACGGCAACTGTCCTAAATATGAGCCAATGGCCAAGCATCTCAATTCTGATCCTGTGACTGTGGGGATTCTGCAACAGTCGTAAGTGTGAAAAACAGTCATGAGGTTTTTTTTAGTGCCGTTGTAACTTAGAACAGTCACTAAATGAATAGTTGTAAGATGAGGACTACCTGTATTGCATTATTTGTCATTGTACTATTTTTTTTTTTAGTAGTTTGCTATTTTTTCCTTCTGGTCTGTCAGTTCTATGACTTTTTAGAAAATGAAATCCTAACATCCTTGTACATCTAGGGCGTGATATGCAAACAAGGGAGGCTCATATGCATTTTCTAACTTTACTTGCCAACTTGCCTCTGAATGGATTCACTCTAAGAACTTTAAGTAATGAGTCTACGGAGATTCTCAGACATCCAGGTCATGGTTGTGCCAAAGGTGCTTTTTCAGGAGGCTTTCTTGTTTTTTTCTTTGGAAAACATTTTGCTTCTCATCCAAGAAGCTCCTTCAGCTCTGACTGGATGGTGGGGAATGGAAAGAATATATAATCCTTCTTGGATGAGAAGTGAAATGTCTTCAAAAGACAAAAACAAGAAACTCCAGCAGCCTCCTGAAAAAACACCTTTGGGTCTGAGTAATGCGCCTTTGTGCCAGAGTGACTTTGTAAAAATTTCGTAGACTACAAGGGTCAGCGGGGAGTGGAGGATCCATGCATGAAAGGATGAGGGAAGGGGAGGCGACACGGCCTGTGTCTTGCTATTATTTTCAGAGGCGTCACTGATTGTTGGTTTGGCTTCCATGTCAGAATGAAAAGTGATGTTTTGCTACCAAATATTGGCTCATCTGCTTTTTAATGTTCTTAAATCAACTGAAGAGGGCCAAGAAATGGAAAGCACAACTTTTTCAAAAGAAGAGTCAGGCTAAACAATTCCAAATTGGGGATTACAGCAGGAAGAAAATCTTTGTTCTTAATGCCCTAGATTTTTTTAACTCTATGAAAAACAAGACAGGACTTTTTGACAGTTTTGTAAATTTCTGTACAACCTCCATCCCACCCCCCCACCACCACAGGGTTTCTGTTCTCTCCTAGGGAAGGATGACTGCTAGCTGGAATTTGTTCTGGCTAATATCCTTTCTACTCAGGACCTGCTGGAAGCAAAGTAACCACATTTTCTCCCATTGGGATTTTAAGTGGATTTCTTTTCTTTTCTTTTTTTAAAATCCCTATTCGAGTGTCTGGATTATTCAGGGAACATGAATGAATAGGGAACAATTATTTCTCAGTCATCTACTGAGAGGAAAAAAAAGTTCTGACTGGTCTTCTTTACAGTAGTCAATTAGGTAATTTACCATGTGAGGCATTCCGCTATAGAAAAAAAAAGAGATTGCAAAACCCTTTCTATTCTCTTCATACTGAGTTGCCCTAAAATGCTAGAATCATGGGAAGTGGAACTGGGTTTCACCAGTTTGCTGGGTGATCTTCGGCTATTGGCTGTGAAATTTAAATTGCCTGAAACTGTATAACCCCCTTGTGTCCTCTGAAGGTAAAGGAATTAATTCTGCATGTGATTATTAATCATGAAATAATAGTCATCTTTATATCTCTCCTCACCAGCCATTTATAAATTGGATGACATTGATGATTAGTAAATAAAATCATGACTTCAAAGCATGCATTTTTTTTTTCATTCCCTCCCTCAGAAATTCATTATATGGATCTGACCTCATTCTGCCTTACATTCCAGAGTGTTCAGAGGCTAGCTGATGAAGGGATCCAGGAAATAGTGAGAAGAAAATGATCACACTGAAGTCTGGATATATTTTTGGGCCTACCGCATTAGATGAGTTAGGAACAACTTAAGGCAGTGGCCCCCAACCTTTTGGGCACCAGGAACCAGTTCCATGGAGAGGTTTTTCCATGGGCCGGAGGGGGCGTGATTTCATGTGTTGCCTGCATCCCAAGGATGGAGCTTCATTTGTTTGTGCAGCCTGGTTTCTGGCATGTTGCGGCACACGGACCGGGGGGTTGGGGGACCCCAACTTAAGGGATTTGATCTTATTCTTTGTCCTCCGAAAAGATGGGGAGATTTATTTATTTATTTGATTTTTTTTATCCTTTTTTATCTTGGATTACTTTTACCTTTATTACTTTATAAATAACTCAAATACTTTCTACTCTTTCCTTCTCCTAGCTTTAAGATCCCTAGAATATAAAGAGAAGCAGAACTTCATTTAGCAGGTAATTAAATGTCACTCTTTAAATAGTTACAGTATTACAACATTCATATTCCATTTGCTTGATTTTTGTAAATATACTTTTCAGGCATGTTTGACTTGGAGAAACAGGATCTAGAAGAACATGTTCCAAATATCATGACACAATTTACTTTTGAGATTCATATTGACAACAACTTCCAAAATCTTAAGCCTAGGAGCAACAATCTTCCACTAAATGAAAAGTGGCAATTTCAATTAAAATTCTTTTTCACAGATAGTTCTTTTTGTTAGATTTCCTCACTATATTATTAATCTCCAGATGAAACTGTACATGGTAGTTCCAAGATGTACAACAACTTCAGTTACACTGGCTGAGAATTAGAACTGAATCCATAAGATTCTCAGATGAGAAAGGAGGATTTTGTTCCAAAAGTTAAAATGTGGCTATTCTTGTCAAATAACTAGAGAGTTTGTCTAAGTTATCTAACGCAAACTTGGCCCAGGAGATGGGAGTGAGTGTGTCAGTTTCCTGAATCTTTTGCCAAGATGTAAGCTATTGCATCGGCCTGCAGGATAACATCTCCCTGAAATATCCTTCCGACTTTAGAATAAGACTGTTTCTTTTCTATCATCAGCATCAGGAATCTTGCCTGTTGCACCTCTGGTGTCAAGACTCATCAATTATGAGTGTCTTAACATTTTGCAGACAAGACTCTGCAGATGTATCTCAGGGCTGCTCTGGGATAACTATTAAGGATTCGTTTCAGTTGCTAGCAAGGGAAACAGGTTTTCCAAAATACGTTACTACTGTTGATCACTAATTATGTGATTATATGAAGGGAGGCCTGCATATAATTATCACACATCTTATTGCAAGCATAGAAATCATCTGATCCTATAGGTTGAAAAAAAAAACCTTAATTTAGTAATCAACCACTTTTTAGACCTGAGTTTACTTATCAATTAAGTTATTCTAGGTTTCTGGTACGGTCTTTGCAGCAGATACCAGTCTGGTATTTTATCCATTTTATTGATGGAATGAAGCATAAAAAAGCTTATAGTAAAGATCTCTTCAGACTTTAAATGGTAACTGAGCAAAATCAGTGAACTATTATTGGTGATGTCTTGGGGAGCTGTGTAGAGCTGATGATTTCCTTGTAAAGCCCAGGCAGAGATACATCTCACAGTCCTGACACATGTTCTTTGAATACCCATCTGTTTGAGTTTTTCAGGAAGAACAGAGATCCATTAATATATTACTGGGAAAATGCCCTTATCTCATCTGCATTGTGGCAAGGTTGTTTTGCACAATATACTAAGGATTGTTGTCTTTTCTTTACTCTCTTTAAAAAAAAAAACCTGCTGTATTTATTTTAGAAAAACCACAACTGTGAAATTCATCTTGCATCTCTCAAAAAATATTTCGTATCACAGAATGGCGACCGACCAGTTGTATGCATGGACTAAGCAAAATGTTGCTTAGAAACACCATGTTATCAAACGGGGAACACCAAGTTGGAGAAATTCCCAGACAGCCGGTTTGTGATGATAATTTGCAATGGAAAATTCCAATGCCTAGTCCAAGATCTTAGATCTCCTTGCTTCTCCTTTTCCTCATTTTGTTTGCTTCTTATTTGGCCTTCCTACTTTCCTCTTCTGTGCTTCTCTTTGTCTGTTTAAATTGGACCCCACAGGATTTGAGATTGTGCTCTTATTACATCCATTCTGCACAGAGCCCCACTAACTTCACTGAGCTTGCTATATTTCTGTAGGATTAATAGAACAATTATTGAATGTTAGGGGAGAAGGAAGCTTGCCTGGGCATCCAAAAGATAGAAGTGTTTCGTATTTGATGAGCATGTAGCATTTATTCTGTTTCCATAATTGTTATGGTCTTTTAGATTCTGCAAATATGTGTGATAGAAGAGATTAATTCAGCATGTCTGCTGATGAATATTAAAAGAAATCCTCGAGCATTTGTTTCAGTGGCATGATCATAAATGGATATAATGTTCCTTTAGAATAGAGAGGACTGGTGAGACATAGAGGTATTAGCGAATATTTCTAAAAATCGTGAAAATGTATATTTTTTAGATGCAACCAAAAATATTGTTGTAGCAATTTAGAGAATAACTAATATATCAAACATTAAAGGCCACAAACAAGGGAAGAAAATAAATGGAGACAGCAGAGGTTGCCATATACAAGTTTATGTGAGCATATACCAATTTTATTAAGAACTGATTAACTGTTGATAGTGAATTATATCCCAATTCTAAGTAATCTCTATCTCTTTGTGCTTCACGCAGTTGAGTCTATAAGCAGAAAACTTTAGTAGAACAATTGTTTAGTCAAATTAGCAGAAGCCACAAAGAAAGGTCTCTGTTTTTCAGTCAAGTTTCACATGCCTCCTCTTAGTACTATCCTGAACCCCTTTGAAATTAAGCATCAATAGAGAAGAAAAAAAGCATCCATATTTACCACACTCTAGTAGCAAATCAAACACAGTTTCATTGAACAGCAGATTTCTAAGTACGCATTCAGAAATAATGATAAAGCTCGTGATGATGATATCAGCCTGCTCAAACGAGAGCAGCCTCCACAGGTTTTTCTGAAGCATAATATAAAATTGCAATATACAATATACAATATAATATATATTCTCGCTATCTAGGAGTGGAATGGGACAGCTCGTCGTGGCCAACTCCATATGGGTCAACTTTCTAGGGGAAAATTCAATGCAGGATAACTCAAGAAAGGGACAAGTAGAATTGTAGCTCACCCCAGCCTTGAGGACTTCTAACTGGAGAAAGTTCAACCTAAAGCAAGACAAGGCCTGCTGCAATTCACTTGCCCCTCTCTTGAGTTATCCCATGTTGAATTGTTCCATGGCAAATTGTCCTGTGGCAAGTTGACCACAGCAAGTTGTCTCAAGAGGGCGTTGGCTGGGGCAAGTTGGCTGTGGCGAGTTGTCCTAGACCCATCTGAGAGTTGGGCATCTAGGGATATCTGGGAGTGCCTGTTGCAATTCTGACCATCACTCACATAGCCAGAGGGAATGGCAGATGTAATTAGAATGTAATTCCAAAACAAAAAGGTAAAAAGTTAAAGAGCACTGATAATTTCATAGGATTTTAGGAAGCAAGATGCCTGAAGCAATAAATATTATAAAATCCCAAAATGTTGCCCTGAAATTTGGTAGAATAGGACATTTTTTAATCTATATCTATAAAACAGAAATGTGTGTGCGCGCTCTATACGCTCCTACACGGTGCAACAAATCTCACACAAACTTCACACATACATTCCTTGCCCTTCTAAGATCAGCATGGGTGGGGGGGAGGATCATGAATGCCAACGAGGGGTCTGTGCTCCCGAAAAAAGCTGCTGAAGTGCCAACCCCCCCAACACTAACCAGCAAACCTGTACTGCGCATGCCCCAAGCGTGGCACATGCGC
>JANHJO010001869.1:81787-105479 GCA_032468235.1 Pseudoxyrhopus heterurus | reverse complement strand
ACCCTGAAACAACGTTGTGACTATCTGCTGTTAATGTGTATGACTTGGACTGAATTTGGACTCTGATTTTGCAACTAATAAAACAGTTTAACAACTGAATGCATTTGCCTGGTTACTGTGTTGTTCATTAAACTCTCAGATTTCTGCTACTATACCCTTGCTACACAAGGGTTTATTCAATATCTTAACAGGATTGTTGAATGCTGTGTGTGAATGTGGTATTGTGTGCAGCCTCCCACACAGCAGCTGATATTGCATACAGTTTTGGGCCAAAAGTCTTTCCATCAGTGGGGAATAAACAAGAATGCTAACAGTGCTACCAACAATGACCGTCTTCCAATCTTTACTTTTCTGAAAAAAGACCTACTGCTGGTCACTATTTTTGATAGCTCCTTTCTTTAATTTGTCATGCAACCAAATGAATTGCTGCTTGATGAAGTCTATAGAACATCTAGTTGGCAGTCCTGCTGAAATCTCATAATCTAATAAAAATAGGCCAGAAAAGGTTTTCATTTGAGGCACTACTGTGTAGTGATGTGGTGCTGAGGGAATATGTGGCAACTCAGTTTTATTATATAGGATTTACATTTTTTCTGGGAATAATTGTGAAAGAAAAAGGAAGAAAGAAAGAGAAAAAAAGAAAGAGAGAGGGAGAGAAGGAGAGAGGGAGGGAGGGAGGAAAGGAAGGAAGGAAGGAAGGAAGGAAAAAAGAAAGAAAGAAAGAACGAAAGAACGAAAGAAAGGAGGAAGACATGTCAAATATCCCATTCTCTTTCCCAGAAATTAAAAATGAACAGGTTCAATGAAAAAAAAAAGAATTATATCATGAAAAAGAGGATACCACTACCAATTAATTGTACATTTCATTTGTATTTATGTGTAAAAACATTTAGTGTTGTTTGTTTTTTAAAAAAGAAGGGGGAGGAGGTGGCAGTGATTTTACCAAATATGAATTTGCCTGGCCTCAAACTTGCTTGGTTTTTTTTTCTCTTTTTGCCCTTGTCAATTTTTGGTCACCACCAGAATAATTCAGAGAGTGTGTCTAAAATATTTAAGGACATCAAGCTCCGAATCAGAAAGTTCTGATAAGCAAATAGAACAGGTTATTCGGATGCATTTTCTACTTGGATCTTAATTTACAGAGAGAAGGATGAATAGACTTTTGTGTGGCATCTTAAATACAATGCTATGATTTGCTAGTTTGTTATACGAACCCAGTCACTGAGAGTTGTTCAAGAAACCATGGTTAAACTCATCATGGCTGCAGAGACGAACAACCTTTTCCCCTCCAAACTTTAAAAGAAATATTTCAGCTTCTATGGTTGCAGACATGGTGAGATCTCCCGAGGAGGCAAAGCTGACCTTTGATCATTTGAAAGGATTACGGTATATTTTGCCCCTATTCCCTTTCTCACGACGTGACAAATGGTGCTGCTGGACGCCTGTGATTTGCCACCAAATTTCCGTGCAGGGGTGGGACTCTCGGGGTGAAGTGATCTGCGAGTGACAGCATGCCGAGACTGACAGGGGGAGGAAGGGAAAATCTTGTTTACAAATGTCAGCCAGCAATTAGCATCGTTTAAAGAACCAGGACCGCAACTGCTGCTTTTAGTTAGAGTTGGGAACCCGGTTCCTTTCTTGTGGCCACATTTGAAGAGGCAAAGTAGACAGCGAGACTCTGAAACCAGTTCATAAATAGTTGATTTCATTTTTTAAAATCTTGCCCAAACTGTCACCAGCGTCCCTCCTCCCCTTCCCATGTGGATCACAGATGGCAAAGAGCTAATTTGTTACTGTTTGATAACTGCTTTTATGTATCAAAGCTCTTATTTACTACTCTGTGAGGAAAATGACAGACTAAAAGCTATTATGTGTTTTCTCTCATTCTCTTACCCCTTGTCCCCCCCCTCCCCATGTACAAATAATCACTATCCTTCTTGTTTTTTTTCTCGCACCCTCCACTGCCACTGTATTTTTCTTTTCTTTTTTTTTAAAAAATGAAATATATTATGGTGGCCCTTTTACACGTACAACGTATACCATTTTTCCCCCCTTTTTGGATTTTGCAGAATGCATCTGGTGGAGTATTTCTTCTGAAATCTGTCAGGGCCATTTATCATGGCCCTGTGATAAGGAATAACATTCTGAGGTGTTTCTTTATAACAATGGATTGCATTCCATTTGGAAGAGATGTGAATTGTGGTTTTGTTTTCAAGCAGTGTATTTTCAGAGAAAATGAATAACCTCCAGCACAGAGATGGTTCGGTGTCAAATAGGGATTGCTGGGTAGCCCAGTCCTGATTTATTTAAACATATTCAGGGGCAGTCATGATTACTGTTCTCTAAATTTGCAAAACCGGTATCGCCAACTTGTTCTTTAACCAAGATGAGAACAGACGATGTTTAAAGCAATTCACAGCAATATTAAATATCTTAAGAAAGCATGGTGAAATAAAAATTTGCTGCCCGCATTTCTGACCTCTGTTTGTGGCGTATGCCACAAAGCAAAACAGGGCTTCTGTCTGCATGAAACTAGGGGCAAAGGAGGGATGGGATGGGGAATGGATGATTTGGTGCCAGTTATTGTCAGCAGAAGACTCAGGAAGGGGAGAGAAGAGGTGGCACTTCTCTGATCCCACAGAGAGAAATTTCATATCTCTTGTAAGATTTATTTCACAGAAATGTGGGGAAGGTTCTAATATTTACTTTTTAATTAGCCATTTTAGAGAAAGGATATAAGCAAAGGGAGATAAAAAGATATGCAAAAATATAAAAGATTAAGCTACAAATAGGTAAACAAGTGACGTAGAATGTCCTGGGGGATTCAAATTTTCCCAAAAAAATCATTAAGTACTTATGAATTATAAAATATGTGATACCCCTTTATAAAAATAAGGATCACTATTCAGCTTTAAGCTGTGAATACATATTAAGAACTAGGGTCAATACTGTAGAAATCACTGGTTGGAATTATAAGCTACAATAAATGGGACCAGTATTGAGAATCTTCCCAAATTGGGATATCCCATGAAGTTAAAAATATAGATTATATCCTCGGAAAACCCAAATTTTGGATGACGCACAAATCCATGTATTCAGTTACAGTATAGTCCAAAAATGGTTTCCAGTGAGAACTGAAATTCTACATCAGATTTACTTGTAAGAAAGAAAATTATTCTGTACATTAAAACAAACTTCCTCAGCCTGGTTAACCATTTTTCCAAGATGGAAATCAAATAGACTTTCCAATAAGAATATATAATATCCTTGACATCAAATTGACTTGCAAGATTGACTGGCAAAGTAGTCTAGGCAAGAAACACAACCAGTAATGCTAGTTCTAGTTCTACCTTTAGAGGTTATATTAACAGAATAATGAAGGTCTGCAAGTGTCCCCCCACCCATCCCTCACTTTTACCCTCTGGAAACCTAGGGAGGGCAAAGTAAAAAATACAAATTTAAAAGATTGTCATAATGAATATCCTTAAAAAAAAATAGAAATCCCATAACTGAAGGAAATAAAAATGTCCCCCTCAACAGTGGAGCCAAACAGATAGGTATCTGACTCCAAGGAAATCCAGTGTCAGGCCCAAGACCAGAAATGGCACAGCGAAATCCCAGTTGAAGCCATAACATGATGATCACCTGTTACTAATGTAGGTACCATCATCAGTGCTAGAAGGACAGTGTCTTGTGAAGACATTATAATTTACTCAAAATCTTGAACTGGATCATTGCAAGGCTTGACTGACAATTCTTCTGCCTCTTGTCTTTCTTTTCCATCCAGAGAAGGGAAGCCTTTCTTTCTGGCTCCTGGGTGGGTCAATCTACCAGCAGCCACCTTTCCTTCAGGGATTATTTCTTCTTACTAGACCAGGGATGGGAAATTGTTTGAGCTCACTCTGTCAAAAATTCAGAAAATGCAGGATTATTTTAGAACATGTAGCAGCCTGGCAGCCCAGGATGAAATGTCTACTAGAAGGAAAGAAGCATGCAATGTGAGTGCAAATAAGGAAAAAAAAAAGAGGACAAAAATGGGAAAAGACTGAAGTGTTACAACAATGGAGTTGAATGGCATTTGGACCCTACGTAAGATTCTATGAAGTAGTGTCATTCTATAATAAGAGCTACCAGATATATTATTTGGATTGGACTAAGGAGTCCAAAATACTAGAGAAAGCATTTTGTACACTTTGAACAGCTCTGCAGCTGAAAAAGAAGGCATAGTAACAATTCTTTTAAATGTTTCCTCCAATTCTATAAATTTTGAGGCAGAATGAGGATCTGCTTCTATTGGAAAGATTGTTGAGAAGGATGGGCAACATTTTTTCCAAATCTGAACTACTGTATATTGAGCTCAAAATGGATCCTTCTAGTCTTACTGGAAGTGTTTTAAATACTATTTTAACTATTCTGGAAGTGCTTCAAATTCAAAAGAACACTGTTTTGGATTTAAAAGAGGCATTTTAACCTTGAAATATTTACGGACTGGATCTTTTCCAGACTGGTTGGAATTAGAAGCATTGCACTACTATTGATTTGGTCTGAGTAGCTGTTCCAAACTGCCTTATACAACTATACTCCAGGACAAAAAAGGGATCATTAACCATTTCTCAAGGACAGGAATGCTTAGTACCTTATACTTGCCTCAGCTCATTGGAATGGCATCTTACACTAGTCTTTGTCTGTTGTAAATCAACATTAGTATTTTCTGACTTGTTTCCTCAGCAGCAGTTGGTTTCTGGTTTGTTTTCTGAACTTTATTTCATTATAAGCAAATGTGTCCATTCCACTTGGTTTGGAGCACCTTCCCCTCTGGTCACTAGTTCCTGCCCTACACGGCTATTTCTGCCTTGGGTTGTTAGGCTATCTGCTCCTTCTGCAGGACCTCTCAAGGTGAGACAGGGAGTTTTTTTTTTTAATCAGATGAAATTGGTAAGACTTCTGTCTGGTTTCTTTTTATTGCAAAAATGCCAAGAAAAATGGTCAAATGATGAGGTTTTTCTTCTTTGTTTTACTTTTACTGGCGCATTGCTGGATATACCAAATAGAAAGGTACCAACTATGAAGATGCACCAACTTTCTGGAACTCATATCAAAGCCCAAAATGAGTATTCCATGATTTAAACACTTCCCTGTGGAAAGAAAAATGTTTTGTGCCTCCTCTGGTATCCAGACGGAATACTAAGACATCATCTTGGCCAGAATAGCAATAGCAATAGCACTTAGACTTATATACTGTTTCATAGTGCTTCATGGTCCACTCAAATCCCAAATCTTGACCTGAGCTCTCAGTTTGGGTGGAAATTTAATAAATTAATAAATTAATTTTATTAATAAATTTAAAAAAATTGGTCAAATTAAACATCAGACAAATAATAAAAAACCCCAAACAATAAAATCCGCAACACTACAACAAATCCACTGTTTTATAAGAATATTCTATGGAGCCCATTGTTATATCCACCCCAAGTCTTCTATGCTACTGCACAGAGTATGGTTAGATTGCTGTGCCAACTGCCTAATTGATAGTAAGAAGGGGAACTAGTAATCATCTGAGTGGCATGGAAGATTAGATAAGGATGAAAACAGCTTCCATTTCTTTGTAATACCCACAGAAAATTAAGACATGAATGGCTGTTTCAACTGCACCTGGCTGCATGGACATATTAATTCCTCACAGGGAATCCTACTAAAACTCTCTTCCAGCAAGGCACATTAAAGCAAGCCTAAAAGAAAACCTCACCAATGTCTAAAATTTTGAGCTCCACACCAATGTGAATTTGGTATTTTGTCTGAAAAGCACATCCCCTGTAGCAAACCATCTGAGGCAAGCTGGGGGTTAAGCTTGCCTTGTGAGAAACAAATAAAAAAAATCAATTGAAATAACAGTGAAACAAATCAGTCAGCTATTAAAAAATGCAAGTTAGCTTACTCAAAATGTCAAGAGAGATGACCTACAATAGCCAGCAGGAATAAGCCAGAAGAGGCAATCAGTCAAGGGATGGAGGTTTAAGCATATGATATGACTATTCCTAAGAGTGGGAATTTGACCTGAGGAAGGAATTGTGAAATAGGTTTTATAACTATAACAGAAAGAACACTTATTTACACAAAATGCACTAAAGGATGGACCAATTCTACCATCTATTTAAGTATCTCCTACCTGGAAGAGTCTAAAAACACATACAGTCCATGCATGTGCATTTGAGACCAAATGAAAAAGGAAGCAAACTGAGGTTAACAATCTCTTAGACAAAAACAAACAAACAGGCAGAATGATAGACCAAGATCAAAGAGAATACATCCTTAACTCTCTGTCTGATCCCTTGTGATCTGTCAGCCATGGGGTGCTGAACAGCCAATGTCATTTGATCCACACCTCCTACAGAAGGCAAGGTTTGAATAGACTTCTTCAGGTATGGTGTGAATAATAGAAATCATGAATGGAAGATGGTTCTGCTTTCCCCAGCTCCATTTCCCCCCCTGTGCTGAATAGGAATACAGGGTCAAATTGTGAATGAGTAAATGCAATTATAGAGAAATACGCCAGGTCAGAGATCTCAACACTGCAGAAGTCTTAACCTGTTAGACTTAGCTGCCTCTGTTTAGTATTTCCATCAACACATCACTGTTTCTCTTCTATGATTAAAATTATGGATTTCTTGGCAACAGTGGTTAAGAAGGAAACTGTTCCCAGAAACCAATTGACTGTTAGTTCTAGTTCCACCTTAGGCATGAAAGGTGACTGGATGACTTTAGGCTGGTCAGTCTCTCAACCCAACTCATCTCAAAGGATTACTATTGTGGGCAAACAGGAAGCAGAAGTATTAGGTATGTTCAACTCCTTGAGTTGATAATGATAATATATCCTACAACAATACCTTTAATATTCTTAAATAACAGCTGGTCATTGAGAAGGACTCAATAGGTGGACAAAAATATTAAATCCAGTCTAAACACCTGGTTGACTGTATGACTGACCATAATAATGTCTTCTCTGAAAGATCTGTTTTTCTTTCCAAACATTTCATCGTCTCAGTAGTCTTTCATTTCTAACTGTCATATTCTAACCTGTTTGCTTGCAAGAAAGCCTGACTACAGGTCACATGACCTTGGGACACAGCAATGTTCATAAGTATGAACCAAGTTACCAAGCATCTGTATTTTGGTCATGTGACCCTAGGGATGCTGCAATGGTTGTACGTGTGAAAAAATGGTCATAAGTCACTTTTTTCAGTGCTGTTGTAACGTTGGTCACTAAATGAACCATTGTAAGTAGAGGACTACCTGTATAGTCAATGTCACTTCCTTTACAATCTATCCAAAATTTCCTCTGTAATATGCCACCATATTAATGGTTATGGTACAGGGGAAGAATTTTGATTATTTGGGGGGCATTATTATGACCTATTTGGGGATCAAAATAATTTTACTTTTGGGGAGTAATAATGGGCATAGTCAGAAGCTATAGAGGTTGCTCACTTCTTCGTTTTTTTTGGGGGGGGGGAATCAACTGTATCAGAGATACTAGAGGATTTATTTCCACCATTTTTAAAATTTCTCTTTTTAAAGATACTATTAGTGGCATTTATCTTTTTCAGAAGAAGAAATTATCCATTTTTTTGATCTCAGGATATTTTCTCACAGTCCATTCCCCTGATTACTCAAGGTGTCTGAGCACAGTTACTCACGATGTGGGCAAAAGGTAAGTTGTAGGCTTTGACAGGACAATTCACCTTGTGTTGTCAGGACCATGGAGAGCTCAGTGCAGGAAATTACAGGCTCTCAAAACAAGAATTCTTGCTCCCACTCAAATGAAGGGCAGCTTTAAGAACGCTGAAGAGCACATAGATGATTCTTCAGCTCTGCCTCTATTTGCTGGTAACTCTTCATTTAAGATGCCTTGATCCTCTTTGAATCTCACACTCCTAAGTAACTGAGAACCTACAACACTAGTAGAAGATCTACCAGATGATGCGAAGGCTAGAAATGATCCTTGGATTCATCACATTCAGCCCTCATGGGCTTCTGACTCAAGGGACATTTTAAACAAGGAATTAACTCAGCCTCCCTCCAATGATGACAATTTGCTTTTAAAAGCAATAACTCTTAAGAGATGATATATTATCTCCTTCTCCGATGCATGCAAAATCATGTTTTGAAGAGTATGACTTGTTGTTAGCATTCCTACTATTAAAACCTAGCTCATTCTAATATATATATATATATATATATACATAAAATGATGGTTAGGGTAAAGGTAAAGGTAAAGGTAAAGGTAAAGGTAAAGGTTCCCCTCGCACATCTGTGCTAGTCGTTCTCGACTCTAGGGGGTGGTGCTCATCTCTGTTTCAAAGCCGAAGAGCCAGCACTGTCTGAAGACGTCTCCATGGTCATGTGGCCGGCATGGTGCATAGAACGCTGTTACCTTCCCACCAAAGGTGGTCCCTATTTTTCTACTTGCATTTTTACATGCTTTCGAACTGCTAGGTTGGCAGAAGCTGGGACAAGTAACTAGGGATTCGAACCGCCGAACTGCCGACCTTTCTGATTGACAAGCTCAGCGTCTTACCCACTGAGCCACTGCGTCCCAAAAAAATACATTACTATTTCATTAAAAATATAATTACATTGCTATTTTTGAAGAATCTCTGCATTTCTGAGCCCCAAGGCTTTGGGTTCACAAATAGTTTAAGTCTGATCTAAAACAGATTTTTAGCTTACATTTGCAAAAGGATTGTAGCTTCAAAAGAATTTGGAAAAGTCTACTTCTAATAGATATGTGAAGGTTGCAGTTCAAATTGATCAATTCCATTTTTCCCCAAGTAGGTTATTGTTGGATTATGTATTATAACTTGTAAGGTGTGTGTGTGTGTGTGTGTGTGTGTGTGTGTGTGTGTGTGTGTGTATACACACACACACACACACACAACAGAGTGTAACTTTTGTCAAGTTCTGCACTATTTTGTCTTTTAAATCTCTGGAAGCTTGGCTTGTTCCCCAAAGGAAAGGGAAAAGAAAAAGGAGTCACTTGCTGTGTGCTCTAATTGGTATCAACCACCAATTGGGACAAATTTCTATTTGTGATGCCACATGTAACTCAGTGGGTTGCTCACCTGAAAACCAATAGAATTAATACAACACCTTAGTCAGGGGTGGCTGCCACCTATTAACTATCTCAAATCCAGGAATGAGATCCATATTTATTGGATTACTTAATACACTCATCCAAATTGACTAAGTTTATTTCTTTAGGCTATGAAAGACTTCCTTTATGAAAAGGTCTTATTTTCTAATCAAGAGCAAGGCCAGAAATGTGTTAAATAGGTAAATCAATATCCCAGAAAAGACTTATTCAAAAACATAGAAGGTTGCTGAATTTTGGAGATCAGAGGGTGCTCTAGGCATTGGAGTTCAAAGGATATTGGGGAACATCTTTAGGAAGCTCAGATCTTAAAGAATAATTTCTCTTTAGAGAAAGTTGTATAAACAAAATGGGCCAATGAGTTGGATTAACAGAAGGCAGCATCTACTCTTCCTAGGGGGTAATGGTTTGCCAGAGTTTATTTGTATTTTTTGAGATAATACAAACATTTATTTGATAAACCTTAGAAGTCATATTCATTCAAATCCAAATTAGGATTACTGATTAATTTAGATAACAAATCTCAATATAGAAATCATATTATTACTTCTTTTAACCACAAATTAGATTCCTAATTCTATAGAGAATTATCAGGGTATCACATTTTAAAGCACAGTGTGTTCATGCATAGGAATTGTATCTTTTATCAGGGAAAAAAAAACATAGAGAATCTAAACAGTTGGTTGATTTAACAGAGGGGTTTGTTTCCAAACTCAGATGGCTTGACTACAAACCTATTCAATTATCCTGGACATTTATGAGTCCACAATTCAATTAAACAAACTATATTGCTTTGATTGTTTATTTGCCATCAAATCAGTGTTGACTGTTAGTAACCACATACAGTTGATAGACTTCTCCAGAAGAATCTGAACTTGCTCTTGTCCCAAACATGTACCCATCACTACTATACCCATCACTACTATATTTTTTGTTGAGAAGGTGGTTGGCTTATAGCAGGGGTGTCAAACACAAGGCCCGCAGGCCACATCTAGCCCACAATGTGATCAGGTCTGGCCCACGTTGCTTCAGCTTGGTCTACTCAATGTGAAGAGGAAACATCAGATCAGGGTGGCTTTGGCCTGGTCTACCCAGTGCAAAGAGGAAACATGCCAGCAGTTTGGGGAGTAGCATCATGCTGACCACACCCACCCAATCAGCTATACCCAGTGAGTGGCATCAAGCTGGCCATGCCCACCCAGTTGACCACACCCACCCAATTGTCCACGCCAGCCTGACTCCCCCAAGTCAACAACAGCCCTGATGTGGCCCTCAATGAAATTGAGTGACACTCCTGGCTTACAGTTTCATTGGACCTAGAGGAGAAAGATTAACTGAACCATTTCCCATTGGGATTCAGATGAGGGCATAGTGCTGACATAGCTTTGGTTAATGAACTCTGAACACCTCAAGATGTAGGTGATGCTTCCCTACTGGATCCCCTTGATATATTTGTGGCCTTCAATATCATCGAAGATAATATCCCTCTGAACCAGTTGAAAAGACTGGGAGTGTGACACCTTATTTTGTGGTGGTTCTTAAACCTCCAAAGCTAGGTCTGGTTGGTGCTGTTGGGAGGAGAGTGGCTAGGAACCTGACTTGCAAGGTGCTTCTGAGCTATAATCTCTCCTCCACTTTTTCAATACCTACATAAATTCACTGAGAGAAGTCATCTGTTGTTATGCATCCTTAGTATGCTAATGATATTCAACTGTATGTCTCTGCTCCTGGTTGTCAAAGTGAATGTGTTTAGGTCCCATACCAGTGTTTGGATACTGTAAAGGTCTAGTTGGAGAAGAACAGCTTCTGCTCAACCCTGCCAAATTGAGTGAGTTCTAAGTTCTTGGGTATTGGGGAACTGGTGTTTATTCATCATTGGTTCTAGCTGAGGTGGTACTACCCTGTTCAGAGTTGATGAACAATCTGGAGTCTCCTAGACTCACAGCTCCTGTTTAAAAACATGGAGGCAGCTGTGGCCAGGCTTGCATGTTGTTCACCAATTGCACCCATTCCTAGTCTGGGAAAACTTGTTCATGGTCACTGAATCCTTAGCCACCTCCCAGTTTAATATTGCAACATGTTCAGTTAGTACAGAAGGTAGATATGAAGGCAGTGCCTTACACTCATATGACATCACTACTCTGAGTTACTTTGGCTTCCAGTAGGTTTCCATGTATAAATCAAGGTGTTGGTTATCACGTTTAAGTGGCATAGGAGGTGGTTTACGAATTTATTTATTTATGAATTAAATTTGTATGGATGCCCATCTCACAAAATGATATTCTGGGTGGCATACAACAATCTAATAAAATAGCACATGTATTTAAAAAATATTTATAAAATTATAAGAAGCAATAAAAAAAATACATATTATGAAACAAAACATGCCAACAAGAGAAAATAAGAAAAACTAACTTCTATAATATAGCAATAGGTTACTTGCTGGACCACTTTCTCTAAGAACATCTGATCTCTCCACATAAAAGGTCATAATCCAGGTTTCCTATTTTAAACTTTGCCATCCCATGGGACCTAAGAATCACTCCTTTTCAGTGCCTACCCCTGTACTCCAGAATGATTTCTCCTGTCCCAATATATGACAGGATTTAAAACTGTACTTTATTTTAGAAAAGCTGTTAAAACTGTCTATGGAGATAGTCATCCAGGTCATGGTTGTCCCAAAGGTCCTTTTTCAAAAGGTAACTGGACTTTCTTTGTTTTTGGTTGAAAACTGTTTGTTCTCATCCAAAAAGCTTCCTCAGAATAAAGAAAATCCAGTTGCCTTTTAGAAAAAAGCACCTTTAGGATTGTTAAAACCTGGCTTTTTCTTTAGGAATCTGGACCTAGGTGAGTGGAGCTCCTGTTTTGGTTGTTTAGTTATCACATTTGATCACCATTTTTATACTGGGTAGCTTTTTTAATATTGTGTGGTCATTTGTTTATTGTTTGCCTTTGTCATATGCCATCCAAAGTCACATTGTTTGAATTGGGTGGCCCTAGAAATCCATTAAGCTAATAGAGTTTATTAAGTTAAACAATTTTACAGGCTGCCCAATGTCTCTGGGTGGCTTACAGTTAAAAGGGAAAAAAAGGAAAAAAAAGAAAAGAAAAAGAAATAGAAATCTTGTCACTCTGATGGGACTAGGTCTTTGAATAATGTATCAAAATATGTTAATTTTGGTTGGTCATTTGTACTTCGAGTAAGAAGGCTGTATTGATTTGTTCTATGATCCATTTGTTTGTTTTCTCCTGGTATTCTGAAGAGTCTTCTCCAACATCAAAGTTCAGAAGCGTCAATCCCTCTTCTGCCTCTTCAAAGTTCTAGTTGTTTACTGTGCTTCTTGGCATTTCTTTACTAGAACTTGACAATCACTCATACTTTCAGCTATCAAAATAGTGTCATCCACAAAATGCAAGTTACTGATACTTCCACCTCCAATTTTAAAACTACACTCATCCACCCAGCACACACATTAAATAGAGAGTATACACCCTCGGCTCACACTTCAGAGACACTGCTGCTCGATCAATGGGCTTGCTTGGTTTAAATGGGTAGCAGGGATGAGCACACCTTCAGTGACCCTGATGGGAATACGTATATTGTCAGTATACACTTCTTCCCTCATCTCTCCTAGGTGCACCCTTGCCAGAATAGCAGGACAGGGGATGGGCTGGGATAGGGGTGCCCAACCCTCAGTCTGCAGACTGCTAGCGATCAGTGGTCTGTTGGAAACTGGGCAGTGCAAGTGGTAGGCGAGTATGCAAAGCTCTAGTTTGCATGTGCAAAACCATCTCCCCCTCCCCCTTCCGCCATTCCTGCCAGTCCACAAAGCCAGAAAGATTATATTACTGAATTAGATTTCTTTTAACCAATCAAGCACGCTGTAATGCAAAATGAAAAGGAACACCAAGATGGTAAGTATTAAATCCCTAATCACATGAAGCTGACCAGAAAGAAAATACAAGCCTAGATTATTTAATTCATCATCCCACGTTCTTTATTAAAACTAAACTCAGAATTGGAACAAGCCACTTATCTGTTTATCAGCAGGTAAGAATGGGACTTTCTACTTGAGAAAAGGAGAGATCGGTATATAAAAAAAGGCAGGATGGTTGAATCCCTACCCGTTTTGCACATCTATTAAATTGTATTCACACTAGAAGAGACAAAGTGTCAAGGTTGAACCACTTTTGAAATGTTTAGGTCAGTGATGTCGAACCTATGGCACATGTGCCCAAAGTGGCACGTGGACCCATGTCACCCAGCCTGCCAGCTGTTGCCCAGCCCAGCTCTACTGTGCATGCGCGTGCGACCCCCGGGTCTCTAGCCCAAAAAACTAAAAAAAACAGCTGTTTTTCTGCTCTTTTTTGGACTAAAAATCCCAGGGGTCATGCATGCATATGTGTGGGGGTCACACATGAATGTGCAGGAGGGCCATGTATTGCATTGTAGGTGGGGGGCACATAGGAGCACGCACATGCAAGCAACTTGGCACGTGAACTGAAAAAGGTTCGACATCACTGGTTTAGGTCTTATCGCTATTCAACTTGCCAAAGAACTGGAGAGAGAGACAGGGAGAAAGAATACAAATGCGCCAGAGATGGACTGTGAGAGCCAAGAACCTACCAAAGCCACTGAGACAGGTGTCCGACAGAAAAGTGAACAGTTCTCAAAACAAAAGGACAATTCATAATTGGACATTGTGACCAGCTAAGGTTGGGGAGAAAAAGAAGCTATTGTTTAACCATATATGCATTGCATGGGAAAAACCAGAGTTGGTTTTGATTCTTCAGTACCGAAATGGTGTCTCCAATAAAGTTTTGGTTTTGGGATTTCAAAGTTCCTGAGAGTGTCTACTTTTCTTGGGTTATTAGTCAGACTGTTGACACAAGGTTTCAATTATGTAATTGTAACCAGCTTCTTCACTCTTTTGGCTCCCCAAAGGTGAGAATATAAGACATCAGACAATTGCCATTGAATGTTAGATATCTGTGTTTTCAGACTAAAAATAATATTTACCTATTCTGGATGAGAAATGAAGGGGCTGAGAACATTGATTTTAACTATAATAACACCACCACTCTACTTTATAACATAACTTAAAAGGAAAAGTATTTTCTGCTGTCTTTTTTCTACCCAGGTTGTGATTTGAATGTTAAAATATTTATTGAAAATACAAGGGTTTAATGAAAAATATATCAAATGGCACTGTGCTAACTTGATGTATGATAAATAAACAGCAGTGTTATCACAATTAGTTTTTTTTTTCTTTCATGCCTTGCAGCATGTGTTAATATTCATTCTTATATATAATTATTTTCTATCTAATTGGAAGCCATTTGAATATTTGTACTGCAAGCCTCCAATCTTCTGAAAGGTAACACAACCAATTTTGACATTATTTTAAGTGAACTATTTACAGGGGAGGGGAAGGTTCACTAGTGCTATAAAACTTATCCTTATTTAATTTGAAGCAATACTGACTGTGGAATTACAGTAAGAAACTTTTTGGAAACTTATTTCACTAGTAAGCTGATTCAACATCTAACAGGGCTACAAAGCTACTTTGGTATTTATGGTTCTGTTCCTATTAAACTTAATAATTAAACTGTCTTTGCATTTAATGGAACAAATTGTTTCTTTTGGAAATAGCAATAGCACTTAGACTTATATACTGCTTCACATTGCCTTACAGCCTTCCCTAAGTGATTTATAGAGTCAGCATATTGCCCCCAACAATCTGGGTCCTCATTTTACTGATCTCAGAAGGATGGAAGGCAGAATCAACTTTGAGCTGGTGAGACTTGAACTGCCAAAGTGCTGGCTGCTGGCAGTCAGCAGAAGTAGCCTGCAGTACTGCACTCTAACCACTGGACTACCATGGCTCATGAAACAGTGAAGGATTTGCTTCATTGGCTTTGTATTACTTAGTTATGTACTTATTCATTCATTCATTTAATAGATTACAATTCATAACATAGATATATGTAGATATTGTAGATATTGGGCCAATCAATCCACCATCAGCACCTTCTTCTTAAGCAGATCACACACACACACACACACATAGACATACATGTGTTAATGAAAAGATAGATGAACAAAGGAAAAAAGAAAAGGAAGAAAAACAAAAGAATTTTATAAGAATTCTTAAGTTTCTGCCTTCCTCTTTTTTACACATCTGCTAATTTGCAATGTTTATAGGTATAAATCAAATTGTAGACTACTAGATCACCCATGCTGCATCATGTATGGTATATATGGGAACCATTCTTCCTTATATTTAAATTTCTAAATTAGATATTGCTGAAAATGGGTTTTTCTTCCAAAGATAAGCAATGTGTATTCTTGCTATTGTAAGCATACATCTCATTAAATTATGGTGTTGTTAATTTTCCTGAGATTACAACTTGAAAATGTGGTTTCATTTCAAATTGAAATTCAAAAAAATTCTGCATTGTATTATATACTGTATGTCTTTTGAGTACTTTGACTTTATTTATTAATATGTCCAACCCATGTGATAAAATGTTTCATGGCATTTCCAACATCTATTACTCTATGATTACTCTGTCTTAGATATTATTGATGGTGTTGTACATCATCAATACAACATTCTGAACCAATTTTCTTTTAGGTTATAACTTGGTAGTAAATCTTTGAGATCTATCCATATTTCTTCCCATTGTTGTGTTGCCACTGTTTCTTTAAAACTTTGTATTCATTTTATCATACAGCTTTTTCTTTGTTCTGTCTCTGTGTCATGCCTGAATAAAAGTTTGTGTATATACCCTGGATTTTTACTATTGTTCCAATATAGAATTCTGAGACTGAAATGAATGCAGGATCCAAGATCCCAATGAAGATAAATGCCAAAATTATGCTTAAATCTCACCATGACAAAAACACAAACACATCTCCTCCTCCTCCTCCGAATTCCATGCCTTTATTAAACTTTATCTAATAATGTTTATCTGCCTTTGTATCTTAGTACTATGTCTACGAAGGCCATGGTTCTGCCAGCTCCTTTCAAAATTGCCATTCTGTTAAAATCTGGTCAGTTGGGCCAAGGATATTCAAGGGCCTGCCAGACAAACTACAACCATCTCTGCTTAATTTATATATCTGTCTGAAGTATCTAATAAGGATTAATATTAGAATCTTCCTTGAAATGTACATTACTTGAAGTAATGTTCCCTTTAATAGCATTAATCTTGTATCAGAGACTAAATGGAAATTTTAACTGAATTATGTCTAATAAAATTGCACCTATACCTTTATATGTATTTATCTCAGCTTAATATGATGTATTAGAAAGTCATAAACCCTGGCATTTTATAAAGACAGTACGAATTGAAAATTCCAGTCTCTTATAGTGGACAATATCTAGTTAATCTCAAAAGCTGCAAATTAACTTTTTCTACTTAATGGTATAACCAGAATATGTCATATTATTATACACTTCAGTAAACTTTGGTAATGGCATTGCTTAATTACCCAAAATAGTCATAATAATATCACCATGCCGTATATGAAAATTCAAATTCAGTATTGAATGCTATTACAGCCTTAATATTTTTAGATTGAATGAGCTAAAGTTTCAAGAACCAAACTGAAGATTAAAAAAAAATAATGATATATCCTTGACAGATACCTTATTATAACTTAATAGTTAGAAAGACCAATTAATTTGTAATAACACTAACCCCTGAATTAAGACAAAATATTGAAACCCAGTGAACAGAAGATAGTGGAAACCCTTAGAAAAACCTTCATAAATTTGATCATAAATTTGGGCTTTCAAACATCCAACCAAATTAGCATGGCTGATTTCAATTTTTCAGCTGCAATAAAGAAAATATCAATTCCAGATAGTCCTCGACTTATGACCACAACTGAACTCAAAATTTCTGTTGTTAAATGAGACATTTGTTAAGTGAGCTTTGCCCCATTTTATGACCTTTCTTGCCTCAGTTGTTAAGTGAATGGCTGCAGTTGATAAGTTAGTAACCTGGTTGTTAAGTGAATCTGGCTTCCCCATTGACTTTGCTTGTCAGAAGATCGCAAAAAGTGATCACAATCCCATGGGATACGGCAACGGTCATAAATGTAAACCAGTTGCCAAGCATCTGAATTTTGATCACATGTTCATGGGGATGCTGCAAAGGTTTAACTGTGAAAAATGGTCAGAAGTCCCTTTTTGCAGTGCTGTTGTAAATTTGAACGGTCACTAAATGAACTGTTATAAATCGAGGACTACCTGTACGATTCAGGTATTATCAGATGCCTAGTTTTTATACATCCAGAATGAAATGGATGAATTACACATAATATTACTTTGTAGCTTCCTGGCTAGTATTGTAGAAATTTCAGCGTCATACTGAGCCAAGATATTGGATTATAACTTCTACTTTGTCAAAGTTTAATATTGTAATATAAGCTTCACAATATAAGCGATAAAGGAAATATAGCGGGACTAAGTGATTATAGAACTCTAATAATAAGTTGCTTTTTTTAAAAAAAAAACCTTTTCCTTTCACACTGTTTGTCGACTGCTAAACAAAATGGGCTCAGTCTACTTGTTCTGAGATATACTGTTATTAGAGTGCAGAAAGTTTCCTGTGATAAAGCCTTGGTTTGACTTAGAATGATTTATTTTCTTTCTTTCTACTCCCTTCTCCCCTCTGAAACAAACAAACAAAAAACCCTCAGAAGAAATTCAGAATAAATCCAAAAACAGTTTTTTATAAATCTAGCCAACTCTGGGAACAGGTGATACATCCCAAGTACATTATACTAAATATTACTGTTTTAAAGTGGTTATGTTATCTTGTCTGGTACAAAATATTGAAAATCATCCCATAGATTAGATTTTGTCCAATGATTCCAAAGAACATTTGGTGCGCCCAATAAAGGATGTAGCCTTTATCAGCGAGAAACAAGACCAAATGAGAACTAGATTGCAAAACATCTGTCCATCCATCTGATTTGAATGCTTTTAGTTCAATTACTATAAGTTGGCTCATGTTGTATGCCACATAATTGATGTGTTTCTACCGCATGACTTTCCAGTCCTAAGAATTAATCACCCTGAAAATTAGAGCTGTTAACTAAGAGCACAAATTAAAACATTATTGTATTTCAATTATATAAAGGAAAGCCCTCTAGCCACTGGCACACAAAATGGTTATGTTTTCATTATTATACCACCTCAGATTTGCTGCTGGTGGAACATTCTGAAAAGGTAAGGCATCACATAGCAAATTAGAGGTTTGTTCCTTTTTTCTCCCAGCATTGATACAGGAGCTGTGAGGTTCACAGAATCAAGAATGGCATGCAGAGCTGCTTCTGAGTAGTTAATTTATTGATGTTCACCTAAAAATAGAATTTTGCCAGACTAAAGCAGCTACTGTATCTACAATCTGTAACTATAACTACTTTTCAAAGCACCGAAGAATTTTTTTATTACTACCTATACAGTTCAAAAGCATGTAAAAATGCAAGTAGAAAAATAGGGACCACCTTTGGTGGGAAGGTAATAGTGTTCCATGCGCCTTCGGCGTTTAGTCCTGCCGGCCACATGACCACGGAGATGTCTTCGGACAGCGCTGGCTCTTCGGCTTTGAAACGGAGATAAGCACCTCCCCCTAGAGTCGGGAATGACTAGCACGTATGTGCGAGGGGAACCTTTACTTTTACCTTACAGTTAAGCAAACTATGATTAGCACAAGAATGTTTCCCTCTAGGACAGGGCTGTCAAACTCACGGCCCAGTTTAGCAAAGGGGAAAAAAGTCACAATACGTCACATGACGACACGAGTTTGACAACCCTGCTCAAGGATATATTGTATTTCACCTTTAACATTTCTATAAAGCTGGTTATTTCAAGCACCATGGGATGGAAGCAATGAAGGAAAGCAACGTGGTTGCATCACTTGACTCTTAGAAATGAGGGTGGGGGGCATATGCATATCCCTAAAATATGCTTTCAAAAAGGATTTTCTTCTGTTTTACTCTATTTATGGAGATATCTTTCACAAATACATATTTTCTGTTTGAATTTTTGAAAGGAGAAAATGACATTCATTAGCTGCCTGCATGGTGGCCAATCTGTAATTCAGCAGATTCTGTTTTAGGAAGCTATACCAGTTCACACACATTGCAATCTACTTTTTTTTTTTACATCCCTACTTGAAGTCTGCTGTTCTTCCTTTTCCTCCAAGTCCACTTTTTTTCTTTTTTTTGTAACAAGAATTGTTTCGGGAAGTTTTGAAACTGCTCTGAGATTAATTCCAGAATCCCAGAGTAAGTTTCTGTTACAAAAGCACAAGGGTGGTCAGACTGATGATCAAAATGCATCAACTCTTACTGGTCTCCTTAGTCTGCCCGAAGACCCACTGAAGACTATGTGCTGAGCTTACTGGCTCGGTAGCAACCATTAGTTTTCAACACTGATCTACTGCACTTGAAGGCATTAGGATGCTACAGAGTGATTGCTTGGTTCTTTTTTCCAACACGTTGCTACTGATGAACAAATTTATTGCTCTTTTGTGGTCATTTTAAACTTTTAAACACATGGCTGTTGTGTTCGTTTTGTTATTGTTTCTGCTAGGTGGGCTAAATTGTGAATTCATTTTGTTGTACAGAATTTTGTGGCTATCGTGTTTTTCTCCTGATCTGTGCTTAGCAAAATATAAGTGCTCCTGCCTCGGAGCTTCTCCATCTGCTGTGACTGTCTCTCTCAGCCTAACAACAGAGCTGTCTTTCATCCACACATAATCAGATGCAACATCTGAAGAAGCCGTTACGGTATTGGAGGCAAGAGTTATTACAAGGAACCTTCTCTAACGGTAGCCAAATTCAGGGCTCTGATCCCCAATCTCTGGATGATACTTGGTTAGGATCTCTTGGCTGAAGTAGTGAATCCAAGCAGACAAACTGGGTTTAGATTCCAGTATTCACAAACTTGAATTACACTTCATTCAATCTGTCAATGTTTACAGCAGCTGCAGCCCCTGAAAGCACTGCTTTTCTGCCAGTTTGATTGATATATTCCCATAAAACCCGGCTTCCATAGGCTGACAATATATAGATAAACAGTAATGGGAAAAAATAACCCTCACTCTTTAATGATGATGAGAATTCTCTAACATGGAAAATTAGATTGGAAAGCAGTTCCAAGAATAGATGTTCCCATGACTTTTACTGACCGTCTGATGCTGCAGTTTCCCTAAAATGGAAAAAAAAAATCACCTGGCTGCCTCCTCTTCGTACTTATTTTCCAGAATTCAATCAAAAAGCTCTAAGCTGAGTTGAACTTTAGTTCCCTTCAGCTCCAAATAACCTTCTCAGGGGTTTAGCGGAACTGGATTTACCTGGCAATGTAATTTCAAGGAAGGGAGCAATTTTATCCTCATGCATGGTAGAGGCCTGTAATTTTCATGGCCCTGGAGAAACTGGCACAGAGAACCTTGGCAGCTTGCCACACCCCTTAATTACAAAGTTTTAAACAAGTTGTCTTACTTTTAAATTATGGTTATAAATGTCATTTTAGAAAAGTATTATGAGCTTCCCCGGAGCCGGGGCTTTGAATAAATAAATAGAAAACAAAGATGACTCTTTTCAAAGGTTGAAAATAGTGTTGCCTAAATTGAACTGAACTGATGCACAGAAATAACTAGCTTTGGATCTAGAGGGCTTAGAAATTCTGAAAAGGACAATTCGGCTATAAAAAGGAAGGGTGAACCAGACACACGAGGGAAGGACAGACCTTTGTTCACCCCATGCATATATCAAACTCACAAAGCTTGAAGTGAAAATTGTCCCCCAGTGGTTCAACAATTCCAATGTAGGGACAAAACTGCTGTGTAATTCAGAAAATCAGTCTGGACCAAGGTTGCCAAAAAGACAAAAAAAATATGTGCATTATTAATTGTCCATGAACTTTTTAAAATGGGAGGTTCTTTTACCTAGATTGAGTGAAAATATCCTGCAGGGAATTGATGACCTTTTGTTTCTCTTATTATTATTTTTTCCTTTGAGGAGGAGAATAAGTTAAATTCAGGGTTGACTTTCCCAATATCAAAATCTTAGCCCCTGTAGATTAACTTCCACCCCAACATATCTGCTGGATTCATCAGTCAATACAAATTTTGGATATAATTGAAGATTTATATACAAAACAATTCCATTTCTTTTCTTCTTTTTTCATTACTGCTGAAATAAATTCTTCATCCAATTTTTTATGACTCAAGTATTTTATATCTTTTCCCCTAATATGTGTTTCTTGTAAAATAGCATCTTGTTTTAACTTTGTCAGATAATGGAATATTTCTTTTCTCTTTTGAGGAACTATTGCTTCATTTATATTCCACATTAAGCATTTATAATCCAATTATGTCAAGAGACTATTTTTGTAGCACCCAACATGTATCATCTTCAATAACTTGTATTTGTTGTGATCCTCATTTCTATTTGCATTTATTCCAATCCCTTTGAATTTTCCCTAGAAATGTTTGCTTTCTGCACACAGTTCAGTCTGAATCTCTGCTGTTTAAAAGTAAAAATCACACCTTCCAATGTATCTGAGTGGAATCTTCTTCTAGTTAAGTATGTCAGAAAAAAAGTACTCTTTCCTCTTACTTAATATTCTAATTGAAATTTCCTCAAGTTCAATTTGTCCTGTATCATGAATTTTCAATCTACTATTAAAACACTACTGCAAAACTTGATCTCTAGTCTTCCTGACGGTGTACAAGGACATCCCTTGGAACATTTCTTAATTTTGCAATTGAATATTGATCCTATAAACCTTTTCAATCTGTGTCTCAATGTCATCTTGATCCCAATCCAAAAAGTTAGACAGATAATCTTTTTTTCTGATATATTCTCCCTTGAAATTGTTCTAAATCTTAAAATTCTTTTTTTTCTCAGTTTCAGTAACTCCAGATCTTTCTCCATCTCTCTATTTATAACCTATCTTATTTTCCAAAACTTCTACTTTGTCATTAATTTGTTTTATGTCTCCAGCCAATTATCCTACATCTTCTTTTTTATTATTCCTTTTTATCCCTACAAATCCAGCTAACATTTCCTTTCTAAAAGCATCCAAACTATTGGCAACTGTTGAGATCATCTTCTTGCCAAATTCCTCAAACATTTTCTGCAATAAATCTGGTGTGATGCCTTTATCTGAAAGTTGTTCTGGTGAAACTGTCCTCCTATTTTTGCTCCTTTCTAGGATGAAAGTAAAAGGCATGCTGCTTCTCTTTTTTCCCCTCTTTTGATCTTCTCTTTCTTTTAACTCTTCTCTTTCTTGCTGTTTTCTTTCTTTAACTCTTTAGTCCCAATTAGCTCTCCATAGTTATAGTCACACAGTCTGGTTCATATTACTGTTGTTTTTATTTTGTAAAATCCATCAATTCTCTCTAAGCAATAATAAGTTAAGGTAATAAGCAATCAACATTCCTATGGAGGTCCCACTTATTTTCTTGTTATTTTTTTTACTATATTCAAAAGCACTTTTATCAACAAAACAAAATTATTCTGCTGTTTTCTAAAATTACCATTTCCTTTATCCATTTAAAACTTTCTTAAATCATGATTTTGCTAAGTTTTTTACTTTCAAGTCAACATCCTTTAAGATTTTCTTTTAAATTTCTTAATTACAACAGAAGGTGATCAAGTGCTTTTGTTCTGTCTTTCAGAACATCCCTCTTAAGCTGTGAATTAATTGTATTCAAAAATGTTTAAGAAAGAGAAGCTTTTGCAGCTTATTTGTTCATAAAAGCTACAAAACGGTTTTGAGCACGATGTTGATCTCTCAGCTCCCAAGCCACCCAACTCACAGTCAACCACAAGAGATTCCAATTCCTATGGTCTCCTCATGAAAACCAATTATCCATGGTGCAAGTGGACAGTCCACCAACCTCTCCTTCTACAAAGAGATTTTAGTTAGCCAGAACCTGCTGTCTGGCCACTGATTTCACCAAAGTGCTGTCCCTGCTAATGGAGATGCTCACAGGGATATCTAACCTGCCATAAGTTCTCATCTGGAAGCCCTGATCAGGATCATGTTATTGTGGACGTGCAGGCACAGTGGGGACTTTGAGGATTGGTTGTAAGTACCACTTGTTCAGTGCTGTTATAACTTTGAATGGTTGCTGCATGAGTTGATAACCTGAATGTAACTAGATACCATCTGCATACTGCTGATACCTTACCTCATGCAAATATCCCAGAAGTTTCACATAGATGTTAAACAGCAGAAGAGAGAATACCAAGTCTAATCTAGGAAGAGAACCACTCAAAACAATGTTTCTCTAGGAAGAGTACAACTCAAAACAATGTTTCTCACTCTCAACCGTTATAGCCATTCTAGAATTATATATATAATCTTCAGTAAAATATAGTTGATGTGGGTGAAGTTGTTGGGCTAAATCATGAAAATTGCAAAAGGAATTTCTAACATCTGCCTGCCTGCCTGCCTGCCTGCCTGCCTGCCTGCCTGCCTGCCTGCCTGCCTGCCTGCCTGCCTGCCTGCC